>CAUYON010112765.1:0-27307 GCA_963573935.1 Arctocebus calabarensis
CCGAGTAGCTGGGACTACAGGCGCCCGCCACAGCGCCCGGCTATTTTTTTTGTTTTGCAGTTCGGCCGAGGCCGGGCTTGAACCCGCCACCTTCGGTATATGGGGCCGGCGCCCTACTCGCTGAGCCACAGGAGCCGCCCACATGTATGCTTTCTAATACCCATTTCTTTTGTATACTTTGCTTTTTGCTTTTCTGGGATTCATCCCATATCATTTCATAGAGATCTTCCTTGTTCATTCTTGGTAGATATATTGTATTCCTTATGTGAATACGCCACTGTTTATTTAATCATTCTCCAGTGTATGAGCATTTAGGTAGGTAGGTTTCTAAATTTTGCCATTACACATAATGCTGCAGTGAATAGCCTTGTGTATGAATATTTCAGTATTGTTGGAGGTTTTATCTTTAAGATAAATTCCTAGAAATTGGATTGCAGGGTCAAAGTTTAACTGCATATGTAATTTTGTTAAATATCACCAGGTTCTTCATAGGGATTGAACCATTCCAACCAGTAGAATATGAGGATTACTATTTCCTCACAGCCTCACTAACAAAGTATACTGTCAACCTTTTGAATATTTGCTAATTTAATAGGTGAAAATGAAATTTCAGTGTAGTTTTAATTTGTATTTCTCTTAAAATAAGTTGAACATCTTTCATATGTGTCTGGGCCATTTTTACAATTCTTATGAATTGTTTTATAGTAGCTTTTCCCCATTTTCTTACTAGAGTTTAGATCTTTTTTTCCTTTCAATTTTTTGAAGTTTTCTATGAATTAACAATAGTAGCCTTTCATCTGTGATACATATTACAAATATTTTATTTTAGTTTGCATTTATCTTTCAACCTTATTGTATTTTTGGTCATACAAAAGTTTTGGGGTTTTTTTTTTTTAAATGTTGTCCAATATATCAGTCTTTTATTAGATCTAGATTTAGAGGTAGAATTTGAAAGGCCTTCCCAAACCCAAATTACAGAGAAATTTACACATATTTCTTCTAGCATTTGTATAGTCTCTCTGAGTTCAGCTTTGTGTATGGTGTGAAATGAACTAATTCCATCTTTTTCTAAATGGCTATCTAGTCTTAATACCATTTATTTAGAAGTCTTTTTTTGCATCAGTGATTTGAGATAGTGTCTTTATTATATGCCAAATTTCTTGCTTTTGGACCTTCTGTTCTAGGCCATGTACCAATACAATACAGTTTTCTATAATACATGCAAGATAGCTAGGGAAACACTGAGGGGGAAAAAGAGAGTTAAAAAAGGAGGAGCAGTTACTAGCCCTACCATACATTAAAATACATTTCAAAGCCTTAATAATTAAACTGTAGAATTTCCCCATGAAACCTTCTAGGCTTTGCATTTTTTTTGTAGTGGTTTTTTGATAAATTTCTCTATTTCTTCTGTGAAGTTTTCTTTCTCTCCTAGGATTCATTTGGGTAAACTGTATTTCCTTAGAAAATTATCAAATTTGGCTAGGTGTGCTACCTTACAACTATAATCCTAGCACTCTGGGAGGCTGAGGTGGGAGGATTGCTTCAGCTCAGGAGTGCTAGACTCAGCCTGAGCAAGAGCAAGACCCTATCTCTACTAAAAATACAAAAATTAGCCATGCATTGTGGCAGACCCCAGCTACTTGGGAGACTGAAGCCCAAGAGTTTGAGATTGTTGTAAGCTATGACTCCATGACACTCTACCAAGAGTGACGAAGTGGGATTATGTCTCAAATAAATAAATGAATAAATAAAGTTAATAGAGACATTATTTTATAGTCATACTTAATACACACTCAAAATAATATAACCTAACTTCTTCACATGCCTTCTTTAAAGAGTTGACTTTTAATTTCTTTCTGGTATTTATAAATATCAAATCCACTGTCCAAAAATGAAGATTTGACATCACTGAGTATCTCCGAAATGGCTTTGGACCCTCCATTAAGAATTCTCTGTTATAGAACCCTTGGCGAAGTAGTAATGTTCCATATCTTAATTATGGTCATGGTTATGTGAGTATATAATTTATCAAAACTCACTGAACTATACATTTAAAATAAAAGGCTTTTAAAATGTCCTGCTTTAGCCATAACTTTTGTTTTAGACCTAAGGTATTCACAAATGTCTGAAGCAAATCCTTAACAGTAGAGAAAGTTTTGAAAGCCCTTCTAGTTCTACCATTGCCTCCAAAGTGAACCTGATAATACCACAATGAAATCCCAGTGAGGAAATCTTACCCTTGTTCAAGGACTAGACTGGCTACATACGGGTACAAAAAAAAAAAAAAAAAAAAAAATCATCTTTTAAAGCTTACCACTTGTTACTCATTTAGGTAATTTTTTATCTTAAGCATATGTGTATTCAACGTCTTACTATTTCATTAGACCTAATTTACTTCATACAGTATTACTCTTGCCCATAAACATAAATTTTAAAATTGCCTTTAAACTCAGCAGCACTAAGTTTGCCATATTCTTCTAACTCCTGGTGACTTTGCTTATTCATTCTTGTTTGTTTTCACCTTTATTCAGATAGCATCTGCAGTCATCTGAAGAAACTAAAAGTAAGCTGATTACCATAATAGTGTGTAGCTGTGGGAGGCTGAGGCAAAAGAATCGCTTGAGTCTGAGGTTACTGTGAGCTATGATGCCACATCACTCTACTGGGGGTGACAAAGTGAAACTCCGCCTCAAGGGAAAAAAAAAGAGTGTGTAGCCTAAAGTCCAGATCTCCTCCAGACTCTTAAGAGCAAATTTTTTTTATTTATTTATTTTTTTTTTTGAGACAGAGCCTCAAGCTGTCACCCTGGATAGAGTGCTGTGGCATCACAGCTCACAGCAACCTCCAATTCTTAGTGGCATCACAGCTCACAGCAACCTCCAATTCTTGGGCTCAAGCAAGTCTCCTGCCTACTCCTCCCAAGTAGCTGGGACTACAGGCACCCACCACAATGCCTAGCCATGGTTGCAGCCGTCTTTGTTGTTTGGCGGGCCAGGGCTGGATTCGAACCCGCCAGCTCAGGTGTATGTGGCTGGCGCCTTAGCCCGTTGAGCCACAGGCGCTGAGCCTTAAGAGCAGATATTTTGAAGCATTATTTTCTTAACCTGGTTGTTTGGTTTAAGGATAGATTTCAGTGCTAGATTTGCCCTAATGGTATGTCATTAATATATTTTTCTTGATATTAGAAAAAGGAGAATTGGCATTTTAGCCAGATTTCATTTATTGAGAATATTAGTTTTACTCTTTGCTTGTAATGCCAAACAAATATGTTGTCACACAGATTTTCATGTCTTCCTGCCATCTCATGTTTCCATAAAGTGAGTTCATGTTTTAGTGGTTTATTCAGAAACTCTAAACTTGGTGATCACTGGTATTTGTATAACATTTCACTTATAATCACTTATTAATCACTTATGTTGGGAAAAAATTTATACTCTGACAAGATCTAAAAGGAATGTTATGGCACTTCATAAAGATAAATGATACCAACCATGTACTTAAGTGAAAAAAACAGAGAGAAAGGAGAATAGGGAAGAGAAAAGTAAAATGCAGCTATGGTTTCAACTTTGTATGCTGAGAAGACCATCACACTTAATAGAGGTAGGCCTGAATTTCAATTTGGCTCTGGATTTTATAGTCACCCTACACAGGGTAAAATACAGAGCACCCATTTAAATTTAAATTTCAGGTAAACAACAAGTAATTTTTAGTATAAGTATGCCTTGTGTTTTTATTTGCTAAATTTAGCAACCCTACCACAGAGAGTAAAACGCATCCTTTCTAATTACTAAGTTACCTGACAGCAACCCCAGCTAAAATTTAAATGTTATCTATTAATTTCCTGTACCTCAGAAATGCTCTCAGATGATTTGAAGATTTGTGCCATAAAAATTAAAGTGCTCAGTGGTATTTCTACTATAACTGGCCTTATTGCCTTAAATTGTTTTGAGATATGTATTTTTTCCTAATGTATAATACTTAAGGAAAACATTCTTAATCAAATATCTAAATTGTTTCTTTGGTCTGTCTCATAGCCTATTAACTATTTCAACATTTTTTGATGAGCATGAGAATGACCGTGTCCCAAGAGAATATGGATTAGCAGAGTGGGAATTTGAGTTCTTAACCATATCCTGCCTATGCCAATAGACATCACATGTAGTACAGTCTCCTGAGTAATCAGATGAACCAAGTGGAGGGCAGCAGTGCACCCTGTCCTTTTTACACTGTGTCCTGATGTATAGGCTTGCAAGGCTTACTGGATCTTAGAATTTGTAGCTGGCCTGGACCAGCTACAGATAACCTTGTTGCCATCTCATCTTCCTTTTGTCAGCTCCCTGGTGTTGGGTAATGAATGGTAAAGCATTGGTTTGTGTGTAGCATTGATTTCTCACTGGCATATATATCAGAGTGGTTTGGTCTTTATAGTTTTCATTGGTCTGATTATTTCATTGTATTCATTCTTGCTTGCAAAATTGCTAACAACCTCATTCTTTTTTTTTATTTTTATTTTTATTTTCGGTTTTTTTGGCCAAGGCTGGGTTTGAACCCGCCTTACTCCTTTGAGCCACAGGTGCTGCCCCTCATTCTTCTTATAAACCTCCCTCTTGGTGGTTCTACCTTAGATACTGCCCTTTCAACAACTAATCTTCCTCTGAAAGTTTTTCCTAATTTTTTTATGTGCCTCTTATATTTCTGAAGTTATAATTTGGAGTTAATTTGGCCTATTATGGATATAAATTTTTATTTTGGTACTTTATTCTTATAAAGGAATGAAAAGTCATTTTTTTATTGCTTGAATCATAAATGAACACTTTCATTAAATTTTATGTCCTCTATGCTTTCTTTTGTTCTCTTCTTCTGTTTTAAAGTTCAGTTCCATTGTGGAATAGAACTTTGTCCCATAACCCTGAAGAAAAACATTGAGATAATAAATGTAATCAGTTTTTTTTTTTCTTTTCTTCTTACCTAACTTTAAACAGGTAATGGAGAGTGAAGAGTTTATGTTACTTCCAGCTAATCAACTCATTGATATAATATCTAGTGATGAGCTAAACGTTCGCAGTGAGGAACAAGTGTTCAATGCAGTGATGGCCTGGGTCAAATACAGTATTCAAGAAAGACGTCCTCAGTTACCCCAGGTAATGATAGAAATGCTTCTCTAGGAAACTGCTTTGTACTAGATGCATTTCTCTTATAAAAATGAAACAGTCACTCTCCTTTATATGTGTATTAGGCTGTAAGAAAGTTTATCTTTCCAAATAATACAGGAAATAAGGGTTGGGTTTGTTTTGTTTTGTTTTGTTTGATACAGTCTCACTTTGTCATCCTGGAGAGAGTCCTATGACATCATAGCTCACAGTATCCTTAAACTTTTGAGCTCAAGAGTTTTTTACCTCAGCCTCCTGAGTAGCTGGGATAGGTGCCCACCGTAACACCTGGCTAGGAAATAAGGGTTTAAAAGCATTTTGACTGTTTATTATTGTGGACTTCTTGCTCTTTTGTTTCCCCTCTATTTTGGATCAGTTCTACATTTGAGCTACTCAAATAGGTCAAATACAATTCAAAACTTAAACTGTATAAAATGAACAAGATAAAGCAAGCATGCTCTTTCCCTATAGCGTGGAAATCCTACCACGTTTCCCTTCCCTATTACTGGGAAATTCTACCACACTTTGAAGAGTAAGGAGATGAATTGGGACATATGTGGTCACTGAGAAATGTTTAAGACCCATTCTTAACAGTCTTTAGCAATTTAACAGTACATTCTTCTGGATTGTTAATTAATTTGAGTCCAGTTATAGGAGCATTCACATTGCTGCAAGCTTAAAGTAGCAATTCTAAAGTGATATTAGTGTGCTTTTAATTTTCTTAATATTCTGCATTACTAATTGATGGTTAAAATAAATTTAATTTTAGCTGAGTGTTTATGCTTCCCCTGCTTCCTTATTTATGATATTCAGTTAGATCCCCCAAACAGTTGGAAGCACAGCAGGGGAGCCTGGGTCACGTGTTCTTTTTAAACACCTTGCATATGGGAGCTGTGCCTTTAACAGTGTGTATTTCTCACAGGTGCTGCAGCATGTTCGTTTGCCTTTGCTTAGTCCCAAGTTCCTGGTGGGCACAGTAGGCTCTGACCCCCTCATCAAAAGTGATGAGGAATGCAGGTATGGATGGCCCCAGAAGGGAAAAATCAACAATTAATCATCCCTACATTCCTTTGGTCTCTTTATTTGCATTGCTTCCTAAATATTGTATTTCTTGGTGCTAAAAATAGGGCACTTATTTAACAGGTTTTTCCTCTGAGTTAATGACAACTGGAGGAGAAGGAAGAATAGAGGACTGAACTTTCAGGTTACCATTCCATTGGTTTTTTTATGTGTAGTAGCTTATTGGTATCATTAAAGTAGATTTCCAAGATTTTAATGCAAGCTTGAATTTGAAGAGTCAGTTCTCTGAGAACTGGGTACTTTTTCATTCCCTTGTATATGTCTAGTTGGTGACTAGGACTAGCCTTGCTTTCTAAGAGTGTAGGCAGTTAAAGCTCTACCACCTTGTAAAGTAGCTATGGAAAGATTTCTTCTAGAGGTAGGTGATGGAGTTTCCAGATGTCTTTTGACAAAAGAAACTGCTTTTACAAAGGGAGGAAAAACTATTTTACTAGATTGGCTCTTAGGTATATACAAAATTTTAAAATTTATTACACTTTCCCAGCTTGATAGATTTTAAGATTTAGGTTCAAATCTGAAACTATCTGGCATTTTTAATCATTTTTCTCCAGCATGTCCCAAATATAAAAATGAAAGAGCAAATCAATACTCAGAACTTCTTAAGCTACACTGACCTTTAGGCCTCTCCTGCTTCTCAAAGAAATTTGGAATTATCTCGTCTTCTAGAACAGAGGTAAAACATATAAATTCCTTTGCATTTCTTTGTAAACTGAAGCCAGTTCCTTTAACAGGAGAGGCTAGAGAGGGTTTTAGATGTTTGTCTTTTAAATTTAAAACACAGACATGTGGCAATTAATTTCTCCATACGAATTATGCATGCTGAAATCTGAAGAAACTATATATACATGTCCCTCCTTCATTAAATACATATCAGATTATACTAATTCTGATGTAGGAAGTAAGGGTACTCACAAAGTCACTTTTTAAAGAAGTCTTTTCCTGATACCCTAACGTCACCATTTGCTACCTGTGTGACTTTGGGCAAGTTACTTTAATATCTTTGTGTTACAGTTTCTCCCTCTATAAAGTAGAGATAATAGTGCTTATGCCATAAACCTGTTGTGAGGATTAAATTAGTTAATATATGTTAAGCACTTAAAAATTAACTAACACATAGCTGTGTTATTACTGCTAATTTTGTGGGTTTACTAAGTATTATAGGTATAAGGTACTTTCTCTAGAAACCCTTGAATTACTCACCAGGTAGAACTCAAAGTCTTTGTCTTAAAGTAGAGAAAGCGAGAAAAGTCTATTGATCATCAGCTTGATTTCTTTGTTTTTGTTTTTATTTTTAGGATATGTAAATTCAGAAGGGGCCTTAGCAAAGCCTTATATTGGAAAGTGCATTATTGGGTAATACCTAGGATTGGACTAGCAGGAATAAATTATTCTTTGTAGTGCAAATAACAAGAGGGATGTAAATAAAGGATAGATTAGAAAACACTTTCAGAGTTGGGGGAGAACAGTAACAGACTGAATTTGCACCAATCAGTCACTGAATCACTTGAAAGATTCAAGTGAAATAAGTACATACACAAATAGTTTCTATTAGAATATTGTATTTAACAATTTTAATTACTAGGTTCTTCTCTTAAGTACTATAACTAGGCAGAAAAAACTTTGTCTTACTAGATTTGTTGAGATTAAACCATTTGTATGAGGTCCGACAATTAAGTCCTCAAACTCATTCTAGAAAAATTGCTACATGCCTCATTTGTGAATATCATTAAGGTCACCGTCAAAGTACTCCTGTTGGAAAGCTAAGTACTGACACCAGCACCTAGTCCACCCTTCAAAGCAATTTTAGAACTCTTTTTCTAGAATGGTCATCATAGCTATCATCGTATTACCCTTGATATCCTACATGTCATCAAAATTTCTTCCTTTTAATATTTCCTTTATCTTTAAGTAAAGAAGAAAATCTTTGGGAGCCAGATTAGGTGATTGGGAAGGGTGCTATACTACATTTATTTGTTCAGTGGCTAAAAATTCCCTCACAGGCAATATAGTGCATTGTCATGATGCAAGAGCCATGAATCTTTGGTCAAGATTTTCAGTTAAGATTTTCCTGTTTCTATATCGATGTTTACTTGGTGTGCTGTGCTTCTCACTGTCAGCCAGTGATTGTGACATACAATTCACTGAATTTTTACAATGTCGTCATCGGTTCTGTTCATTCCTGGGTACCCTGACCCCTTTTCATCTGTGACACTTTCTCTCTCCTCAGAAAACTGTTTAATTCATTTGTACACTAACTTTTCTTCATGGCCTTATCACCATAAACTTGAACTAACATGTCCCTGATTTCACTTCCACTGTTGCCAAGTTTAATAAGAAATTTAATATTTGTTCATTGCTTTAATTCAAGCTCTGACATACTCATGACTGCACACAAAAACATGTAACAATAATGAATGCCACTCAGCAAGACACTACCACATACCAACATGAACACAGCCGTGAGACACTGATTTATCAAGATTATGAAACCTTACCAACTTGTTCATAAAGTGGTGTCAACATAAGCACTCAGTGGCAAGTTCATGAACTAAATTGTCAGACCTCATATGGTATTGAATAGCAAATTTGTCACAGTACAGTATTTCTCTTTAGCAACCTGATTTTTGACCCATTTGATTACTTTCATTAATCTAGCAAATATCTAGTGCCCTGGCTGATGTACTATTTTGCCAGTATATTGCAGAAGCTATTAAAATTCATTAGAAGGAAATAACTCTGTGGTTTGGTAATGGGGCTGTAATTTTTAATTCTCCACAAGTTATCATTAGCTGTAAGCATATTGAGCTTTAGGCTAGATTTTCATTGAGATGTGAAGTCATGATGGAAATACCAGTCAGTTCTCAACAACTCATGGTATGACTGCCTTTCATGATATGCTTTCATGTCTCTGCCAGTTTTAATAGTGGCTGGCATTCAGGTCTTGATTCAATTTATACTTACTCCCCTTCACCAACATATATATTCCTAAACATACTGGGAGACTTGACTAGCAATGTTTTTTTGTTTGTTTTTAATCTCACCATATATGTGGTAATTGACTGACAATGATATTTAGACATTTGGGATAAAGGCACAATTTTTTTTTTTTTACAGAGACTTGGTAGATGAGGCTAAAAATTATCTCCTATTGCCTCAAGAACGACCACTAATGCAAGGACCAAGAACAAGACCACGGAAACCTATCAGATGTGGAGAAGTCCTTTTTGCAGGTTTGGATCTTTTTTTTTTTTTTAATAAGTTTTTGTGGAGATGAGAGTTTACTGTGTTACCCAGGCTAGTCTTGAACTCATAGCCTTAAATTATCCTCCACCTTGGGCTCCCAAAGTGCTGGGATTACAGGTCTGAGCCACCACATCTGGTCCCAGGTTTGGATCTTAATATACTGTTACTCAACCACAGGTTTTCACAGGTGAGAAATTGTCATTTGAATAATCCTTTGAACCACTATGATATTATATTTACTGTTATAAGAAACAAATAAGGGCAGTGCCTGTGGCTCATCAAGCAGAGCGCCAGCCCCATCTACTGAAGGTGGCGGGTTCAAACCTGGCCTCAGTCAACCTGCAAAACAGAAAAATAGCTGGGCGTTGTGGTGGGCGCCTGTAGTCCCAGCTACTCAGGAGGCTGAGGCAAGAGAATTGCCTAAGGCCAGGAGTTGGAGGTTGCTGTGAGCTATGTGACACCACAGCACTCTACTGAAGGTGATAAAGTGAGACTCTGTCTCTACAAAAAAATAATAATAATAAGTTAACATGTATTCTTAATCCATGACCCAACACTGGCATTCTCCAAAAGAGTACTCTTTATGTAAATCTAAAATTTTCATTACAGTAGATAGTTTTGTTGAAATGTGTCACATGCATTAACACTTTCTATACTAATGTGCAATTCATGAAGCTAGCTGGGACCAAATGTAGTCTTTGTATTTAAGCTTCTAATTTTCAATAATTCTATACTTCTTAGATAAGGGCATTTTCTGATTTTGTTGCCCCATTTTAATATGTAAAATATTCTATCCCTCTTCATTAGAAAATTTCAAGTAATCTCTGGGGCTTAGTACCCTTTACTGTCGTCCTAACCACTTGCCTATCTTTTTTTTTCTCCAATTTAATTTTCTCATAAAATGAAGGCATAGGCTGGGCGCAGAGGCTCATATCTGTAATCCTAGCATTCTGGGAGGTCATGTCTGCTGGATTGCTTGAGCTCAGGAGTCAAGACCAGCCTGAATAAGAGCGAGACCCTATCTCTAAAAATATAGCCGGGCACTGTGACAGGTACCTATAGTCCCACTACTTAGGAGGCTGAGGCAAGAGAATCACTTGAGCATTGGAGTTTGAGGTTACTGTGAGCTGTGATGACACCACAAAGCACTCTACTCAAAGTGGCGGAGTGGGACTCTGTCTCAAAAAAAAAAAAAAATTGCAGGGATAAATATTTCTCTATATTTTAATAAGGAAAACTGATTTTTAAGTTTCCTCATCTAATTTCTTCATATGGGAGATTGCATCATTTCCTTAAAAAGAAAATTGATTAAGAATTTTTTTTCTGGGCAGCACCTGTGACTCAGCAAGTAGGGCGCCAGCCCCATATGCCAAAGGTGGCAGGTTCAAACCCAGCCTCGGTCGAACTGCAAAACAGAAAACTAGCTGGGCGTTGTGGCAGGCGCCTGTAGTCCCAGCTACTTGGGAGGCTGAGGCAAGAGAATCGCCTAAGCCCAGGAGTTAGAGGTTGCTGTGAGCAGTGTGACGCCACGGCACTCTACCGAGGGCAATAAAGTGAGACTGTCTCTACTAAAAAAAAAAAAAATTTTTTTTCTTTTAATTTCATTCATGCTTTTGCTTTTTCTTTTTTTTGGTGGAGTGGGGGGGGGGCAGTGGTAATCGAGTTGCACTCTGTTTCCCTGAGTAGAGTGCCATGTCATCATAGCTCACAGTAACCTTAAACTCTCGAGCTTGGGCAATCCTCTTGCTCCCAAGTAGCTGGGACTATAGGTATACACCACCAAGCCCAACTAATATTTTTTCTCTAGTTTTAGTAGTGAGGGGTCTCACTCTTGCTTAGGCTGATCTAGAACTCCTGAGCTCAAGCAATCCACCTGCCTCAGCTTCCCAAAGTGCTAAGATTGCAGGCATGAGCCACTGTGCCCACCTATCATACTTTTTTTCTTTCTCTTTTGAGAGTATTCTTTCATTCTTGTTTTAGATTTCAAACTTACTAATTTATCATGCATTGAAGTCTCCCCTACTCCCAATGTCCTAATATTTCACTTTCTGTTATTTAATAGATTCATAATTTCTATTCTTTTTTGTTGTTGTTGAGACAGTCTCACTTTGTCACCCTCTGTAGAGTGCCTTGGCATCATAGATTCTCTTGCCTCAGCCTCCCTAGTAGCTGGGACTACAGGCTTCCACCACAACACCCAATTATTTTTTTTGTTTGTTTGTTTGTTTAGCAGACCCGGGCCAGGTTCGAAACCACTAGCCCTGGTATACATGTCTGGCGCCTTAACCACTGATCTATGGGCGCTGAGCCATAATTTCAATTCTTATTTCTATTATTTTCATCCTGCATATGCATGCTCATGTACACGTTTGTGTACTCACATGGGTTCACACAGTCGCATGCCCGCACCTGTACACATTTGCATCTTCACCCCTATGTGCCAGACTATAGTAAAAGGCTTGTGAGTAAATTCATTGTTGGATCTAGTTCTAGTTCATAAGGAAGCCTATGTAAAATTTCATTAGTTTCTTTGGTTAAATTGGATAAATTCTATTTTAAGCATCATTTATATGTAAAAGTAGTTTGTTGTGCTAGCTTCAAAATGTTGTACTAGCTTCTTTATACAGTCAAGAATGCTATTAATGCAAATTATATTAGAGTTTCTATGATTATTTCCCAATTTTGAAAGTCTGTTGTTACTTAAAATTAGAAGACTGCAAAGTCTAATGTTTGGTATCTGTGGTTTCATCATGTCATGTTGGTTTCAGGAATTCTGGTAGTAAGGTCATGTTTGTGGAGGCACAGGTTGAGCACTCCAAAACTAAAAATCTGAAATCTAAAATGCTCCAAAGTTTGAAACATTTTAGAGCACCAGCATGACATATTCAAAGGAGATGCCAATTGGAGCATTCTGGATTTCAGATTTTCAGGTTTGGGATGCTTGACTGAAGTATAATGCAAATTTTCTAAAATATTTGAAAAGGGCAAAATCTGGCTCGGCACCTGTAGTTCAGCAGTAAGGGCTCCAGCCACATACACAGGGGCTGGCGAGTTGGAGCCCAGCCCAAGCCTGCCAAACAGCAATGACAACAACAACAACAACAACAACAACCAAAATAGCCAGTCATTGTGGCAGGCGCCTGTATTCCGAGCTACTTGGAAGGCTAAGGCAAAAGAGTTTGAGGTTGCTGTGAGCTGTGACATAATGGCACTCTATCAAGGGCAACATAGTGAGACTCTATCTAAAAAAAAGAGAAGAAAAAAATATATATATATGTAAATAAATAAAAAGGGAAAATCTGAAACATTTCTGGTCCTACGCATTTTGGTAAGGAATGCTTCACTTGTATGTCCATTTTTATAGAGATCTGTTAACTATCTTAACTATCTCAGTTTTAGCGCCTGATGTAGAGATAATAGTACATTACTATTTTTTTTTTTAAATCAACTCCAAAATATTCTAGCAATGATTAAGAACTAGTTAAGGAAGAGGAGAAGTTAATGGGAATTCTGGGGAAAGTGGTACAGAAGAGAACTTCCACATGATCAAAAGCTAGAGACTAAGCCAAATAGGTATACATTTCAGTTCCAAGGTCCTTTCTGGATTCAGAAAGAGTACCAATTCGCTGGAAAGGGGCAACATACACCTTTGGGAATTCTGGGATAAATCCTCCTTGGTCATGATGTATGATCTTTTATGCATTATTGGTATTATTTAACTTTCTAACTTTGATTCATTAGTTTAGAAATGAGGAAACTATGGTTCAGTAGCAGAGATATCCAACCTTTTGGCTTATCTGGGCCACATTGGAAGAAGAGCTGTCGTGACTACACATTAAAGACACAAACACTAATGAAAGCTGATGAGCTAAAAAAAAAAAAAGGTCTGTACATAATTTTCATGATATCCACCATCATAGATAAGTAAAAAAGTTTTCACATAATCTGAATACAGCCCGCGGGCTGCAGGTTGGATAACTTAGGCGAGATTTCCCTAAGATTGAATAGCTAGTAGAGGCAATAATTAAACAGTGTTCTAACTAAATTCAGTACTCTGTCCATTATATGCCACATTACCTCATAATCTTATTTAATTAGTATCATTGCCTTCCTTTGTAAAGTGGGCTTAACACCAACTTATTTAGAAAATTAAGATTACAGCAGTGCTAATGGAATAAGTTAAAACCATAACTTGTGTTTTGACTTGCTTCTAACTTTAGTCAAAGCATTAGGTCACAGTGAGGTTAGCAGTGAGTGTAACGTTCTATGTTTTAGGACAGGTATTCTCTTAACCATTTCTGTTACTTCCACAGTGGGTGGTTGGTGCAGTGGAGATGCCATTTCCAGTGTTGAACGATATGATCCACAGACCAATGAATGGCGAATGGTAGCTTCAATGAGCAAAAGGCGATGTGGAGTTGGGGTCAGTGTTCTCGATGACCTGTTATATGCAGTAGGAGGCCATGATGGATCCTCTTATCTCAATAGTGTTGAAAGGTAAGTATTGAAGTATTTTCACTGCTATTCATATAGTTTCATTTGAGATATTAATTAGAAAATAAATGTGACTTACTGTATCAATATTGTATCTATGACCCTAGTCGGCAGCCTAGAGCACTTTTTATGACACCTGTCTACTTTATAATCTGATCTCTACCTATTTTTCCAGCATGTCTCCCATGACATACCACCATTCCATAAACATGCTATTCCAGACTCACTCATCAAATTGCTTGCAGTTCCTTGGGCATTCCATCTTCCTTCATACCTCTTTCCCTATGTGTATGTGTATGTAGTTCTTTCTTCCCTGGAATATCTCTGTCCCTTTAAGACACAAATGTTACCTCTTACATAAACCTTCTCTGGTACCATATAGATGAGTTATTTACTTACTCCTCTGCTCTTTCATTCATATATTTTAACATGCTTTTACATATCGAATTGTGCTATAATTGTTGAAATACCTTTCTCCCTAATATTACAGAGCCTGGGCACATTGGAAGCCTATAGTAACTGATGTTTTAATAGCTTCTTGCTCTCACACAGCCTTTTCCGTAGGGTTGATTTACAGTGATTCTTGATATTTCTTTTCTTTCTTTTTTCTTATTTTGAGACAGAGTCTTACTTTGTTGCCCTCAGTGGAGTGCAATGGCATCATAGCTCATAACAACCTCAAACTCTTGAGCTCAAGAGATTCTCTTGCCTCAGCTTCCCAAAAGTAGCTGGGACTACAGGCACCAGTCACAATGCCTGGCTATTTTTAGAGATGAGGTCTCGCTCTTTCTCCAGGCTGGTCTCAAACCTATAAGCTCAGGCAATCCACCCACCTCAGCCTCCCAGAATGCTAGGATTATAGGCATGAGCCACTGTACCTGGTCTTGATTCTTGATATTTTTATAACACATTTATGAAAGCCTGCAGGATAACAAGTTCTAGAGGTAAAAACTATGTAGACAAAAAAACAAACAAACAAAAAGAACAGAGGGATAAGTTCCTTAGAAGCAAAACAAAAAACCAAACACATACATACTTAAAAATAAATTGATAGGTTAAAGAAATGAGTAGAACTGACTAAATATTTATAAGTGAATAACAATTAAGGCTATATATTTCAAAACGGATAAAATGCAATTAAGGTGGTACTAAAAGGCAAATTTATGTAATTTATATGCTTCATATAGCTTATATGCATTTGTAAATAGGAAACAGGGAAATTAAACAAATATGCTTTTAAATCCAGAAGTTATATAAAGAGCAACAGAAGTGAAAAAAACAGAAAAATAATTAATAAAAAGAGAAAAATGACATTGAAAAAAATTGGTATCTCTACAAAAAGAGCATTTTGAGACTTTTTTAAAATTAAAAATAAACATACTCTCTGTCCAGTGCTTCGTCTTATTACCCACTCACAGGAGGAGAAATATACATAGTACATGAGTAATCACTGTTTTTAATAGCAAAATGTCAAAAATAGCCTAAGGGTTTTAATCAATAGGAATTTGATTAAAACTGGATTGTACATGTAACATTAATAAAATAGATGAAAGGAAAAATCTATAGCTATATAAGCATAAATAGATCTGAAAAATATGTTGAGGGGAACAAAATAATGCCTATTGCATGGTACTATTTATGTAAAGAAAACATGTTTGCATATAAATATATGCAATATATATGCAACTATAAATATACCTATTTCAAAGTATTTTACTGAAAAGTCTTGAAGGACATAACACCAAATCAAAGTAGGAAAAGATCAGAATTCAGATGGGAGTTAAAGGGGACTTTTAACATTCTTATTTTTTAAAAAGAAAATATATTCATATATAACTTAAGTAAAAATGAATTAAAAAAAATAAAAGCGAATTAGATTTTCATGTTTTATTTGTTAATCAGCCCATGCTTAGGGGGAAAATATGTATCATATAAATTCTTTAATTTAAAATATGTAAACATAGCCATGCTTCCTTTGTGTAATATCGTCTCTGCTCTTGCTGTGTTCTTCACAGATACGACCCCAAAACAAACCAGTGGAGCAGTGACGTGGCACCTACCAGCACCTGTAGGACGAGTGTCGGTGTGGCCGTCCTCGGAGGCTTTCTCTATGCTGTGGGTGGCCAAGATGGTGTGTCTTGCCTCAACATTGTGGAGAGGTGATTTTTTTCAAATTTTTTAAAAGAACATATACATCTCTTTAAAAGAAACAGTTACAGCTGAATTTAGGACACTGGGGAATCCACTATTCAGTGGATTTCCCCCATAGGCTTTTAGGAAAAAGTTTTTAGTTGATCTTAAAGTGTAGGAAAATGAGAGGGACAAAAAAAATATTTTTTTAATTGACAGACAAAATTGTCATATATATTTATGACATGCAACATGATGTTTTGAAATATGTATACATTGTAAAATGGCTAAATCAAGCTAACTAATACACGGATAACTTCACATACTTAATGGTTTATTTGTGGTGAGAACATTTAAAATCTACCCTCAAGTATTCAACACATTGATGTTAACTGTAGTCACTGTATATTGTGCATTAGATATCTTGAACTTATTCCTCCTGCCTAACTGAAATATTGTATTCTTTGTCCAATATCTCCCCACTTCCCCCCACCCCGCCCTCTGCCTAGCCCGTTAGCCACCATTCTCCTCTCTGCTTCTGTGAGTTTGACTTTTGTAGATTCCTCAGGCAAGATCATGCACAGTATCTGTCTTCCTGTGCCTACCTTATTTCACTTCAGATGATGTTCTCCAGGGTCATCCATGTTGTCACTTATAACAGGATTTTTTTCTTTTAAAGCTGAATAATATACCACGTTTTACCCATTCATCCATTGATAGTCACTTAAGGTTAATTTTATGTCTTGGCTATTGTGAAAAATGGTACTGTGAACTTAGAAGTACAGGTATCTCCTCAACATAATAATTTTATTTCTATTAGATATATACCCAGTAGTGGAATTGCTGAATCATATGGTAATTCTATTTTTACTTTTTTGAGAACCCTCCATACTGTTTTCCATAATGACTATACTAATTTATGTTCCTACGAACAAACTGCAAGGGTTTCCTTTCTCCACATGCTTGCCAACACTTGTTATCTTTTTCGATAATAGCCATTCTAACAGATATGGTGTGATATCTCATTGTGATTTTAATTTGCATTTCCCTCATGATTAGTGATGTTGAACATTTTTTCATATATCTGTTGACCATGTATGTGTCCTCTTTTGAGAAATGTCTGCTCAGGTCTTTTGTCCATTTTTTATTGGATTATTTGTTTTCTTGCTGTTATTTGAGTTCCTTATGTATTTTTGATATTAACCTCTTCTGAGATGTATGATTTGCAGATATTTTCTACCCTTCTATAGGTTGTCTCTTCCCTCTGTTGATTTTTTTTTCTTTGCTAAGCAGAGGCATACCCCTGTGCTTTTTCAATACAACCTAATTTTTTAAACTGTCACACTGACTGCACCTAACATTGAAGGGTTAGAAATATAGTTTAAATTACATCCTATATTACCCCTTCTGAAATCTGTTCTGAGTTTTTCCCTGGTCTATGTGAAGTATTCTTAGTGCATGATTCTGCCAAGACTTCCTCCAAAGTGAAGTAATAACACTCTATCTAGCACATCTTACTAAAAGCCCAAAGTATTTTATATATGGATTCTCATTAATTACTGAGATATACTTAGGGAAATCTGGGTGGGCTGCCAAGGTCACTTTATACTTGTGTATTCATCAGTTAATTTTGGTGAAAGAGATTTTTTTTTTTTTTGTAGAGGCAGAGTCTCACTCTATGGCCCTCGGTAGAGTGCCATGGCATCACACAGCTCACAGCAACCTCCAACTCCTGGGCTTAGGTGATCTCTTGCCTCAGCCTCCTGAGTAGCTGGGACTAACAGGCCCCTGCCACAATGCCCGGCTATTTTTCTGTTTTGCAGTTCGGCCAACGCCAGGTTTGAATCCACCACCTGCGGTATATGGGGCCGGTGCCCTACTCCATGAGCCACAAGTGCCACCCAGAGATTTTGTTCTTAATTTCTGTCAGCATTTTGTCAGATTTTAGATTTTGGAGTCTCACGTGCTGTGATTATTAAGCATATACTATATTTCATCCTCACTTCTTAAACAGAAAAGAATCACATCATGACTCTTCAGAATTTTTGAGATAGCATTTATAGGTCTAGTTACTATGTTTAAGTTGAAGAATTTAACTCTGTCCTATGTAAAAGTTGAAGGTAACTCTTGAAAGCTGTGCCCATTCCTTTTTATCTCTCTGTCAAGAAACCCATTTCTCTATTTTCCAGACTGGAGGCAGGAGGATTCAGAGATAGCAGCAGCAACTGCAAAGATTTTTAATATCTCCAAATCCCCACATGAGAGCAGACAGAGCAATAGAGAACAAAGTTCAAGACCTGTGATTTAATTCTGGAGATTAGTTGCACAGCAGTGTGAACATTCTTCACATTACTGAACTGTACAGTTAAAAATGGTTAAGATGGTAAATTTTATGTTATGTATATTTTACCACAATTTAAAAAACAAAAACTTAGGGACAAATTTTAGAACAAAACTAAGGGAAAGAATATCCTCACAAAATACCAACAGCCACAAGAGCTGCATGATACTGCGCATTAGTCCTATCTGTGCAGGAGAAAACAGAAGAAAGCAACTGGATGTGTGATGGATCTAAAACCAGAAGAACTCTAAAATAGCTAATGGGCATTCACTACAAAGCACAAGGGGAGGACATCTTATGAACAAAAACTGAAACTAAGAACAACTTCGTCCACTCCCATAGAGAGTAAGTGCAAGCGACCTGCAGTGAGATCTGAAGGGCTTATGAGAGGTTTTCTCAATCTCAGCACTACTGGCATTTTCAGATGGATAAATCTTGGTTGTGGAGGTCCTCCGTGTGCATTGTAGGATGTTCAACAGTATCCATGGCCTGTATCAGAAGCATGAGCCTGGCTGTAACAACCAAAAATGTCACCAGACATTACCAGATGTTCTTTAAGGCGTAGCAGAGGCAAGGAAAGAGAGCCAGAAACCACACCTGGTTGGGAAACTGGGCTAGAAGCAGCCTCTCCCTAGAAACTCTCAAAACTGACCAGCCAGGGTGACCTTCCAGATCAAGAGTCCACACTGAGAAGAAAATTCTTAGAATACAGTCAAAATTAAGCAGGACAAGGACAATAGTTACCCTTATTATCCTAGAAAAGAGAAGAGCATAACAGAAGTAGGGACAGAATGAAATGAATAAGGGGCTCCACAAAGGCAGGAAACTGTCACAAACTACTCTTCTAAAAATTTAGGAAAGTTCATTTCACTTAAAAATAAGCAACACCAGCTCGGAGCCTGTGGCTCAACAGGCTAAGGCGCCAGCCACGTAACACCTGAGCTGGCGGGTTCGAATCCAGCCTGGGCCTGCCAAACAATGAAGGCTGCAACCAAAAAATGGCCGGGCGTTGTGGCGGGCGCCTGTGGTCCCAGTTACTTGGGAGGCGGAGGCAGGAGACTAGCTTGAGCCCAGGAGTTGGAGGTTGCCCCCGTGAGCTGTGGATGCCACAGCACTCTATCCAGGGTGACAGCTTGAGGCTCTGTCTCAAAAATAAAAAAATTAAAAAAAAACAGGCTCGGCACCTGTGGCTCAACAGGCTAAGGCGCCAGCCACGTACACCTGAGCTGGCGGGTTCGAAGCCAGTCCTGACTCGCCAAACAACAATGACGGCTGCAACCAAAAATGGCCAGGCATTGTGGCGGGTGCCTGTGGTCCCAGCTACTTGGGAGGCGGAGGCAGGAGGCTCACTTGAGCCCAGGAATTGGAGGTTGCTGTGACCTGTGATGCCACGGCACTCTATCCAGAGTGACAGCTTGAGGCTCTGTCTCAAAATAAATAAATAAATAAATAAGCAACACCAAAGTATTATGATTAGATATCTGTTGGTAGTTTGTGAGGGTATTCTTTCTCCTAGTTTTAGGGGAAAACGAAGTTAATATAAAAAAATAAGCAGCAGAACATCTCTACAGATAATGAAAGTATACTAGAGAAAGACACCTAAAGAACAGATCAGAACTTGAATCAACTATTTCAAATTATGATAAACATTAAGAAAAGATACAGGATATGATACTACATAAATTGGAATTAGGAAGACTCAGAAAGGAGGTGCAGAACTCAGGAAGATATTAGAAATGAGAGGAAAATCAATTCAGAATGAAGATTAAATGAAAAAATAAATAAGCAAAACAAGTAATGCTATAGGACAAATAGGTGAGAAAGAAGAAATATTTTAAAGCCAAAGAGAAATTAAGAGATAGAAAGTATTTGAACCCTAGCAACAAATATTGAAAATAGATAAAAATCCATTATACGGACAACAGGCATCTAAGAAAAAGAAAACCAAAGGAAAGGAGCAGAACAAATACTAAAAACTATAATTCAAAATTACCTTCCTGTAATAAAAATACATATTTTTGAATATGTATTTAAGAATATTTGCAAAATACATTATATTTCTAATATTTATAAAATATAATGTATTTTAAGTAAAATACTTTATAGTCCTGAATTTGAAATAAACTCTCCCTTTAAAAAAGTTTCTATATATTCTGTCAACTGAAGAAGCTCAGAAATAAAGAGCAACCAAGTAGCACTGAACATCTTTACTCCCACACTGTGTCTGAAATTTCATTTCCCACCTAAAGAAACCAGAGCTTCTTAGAGAAATGTCTGACTCCAGGTTTAGGACAGGAAATGTGCAGATGAGTCAGGACAGTCTTATCATGCTAAAGAGCAACCAAGCTATCAAAGATTACTAAGAGTCAAATGATTCAAGAGCCAACTTGAAGATGTTCCCAGGGACAAGACAATTTCACCTTTAAGAGGGATAATAATTGCAATTGATTGAAATCCAGTAAATATATTTAAATTTATGAGTTCCTAATTTTTTTTTTTCTTAAGAGACAGAGTCTCACTTTGTCGACCTTGGTAGAGTCCTGTGGCATCACAGTAAACAGCAACCTCCAGCTCTTGGGCTTAAGTGATTCTCTTGCCTCAGCCTCCCAAGTGGCTGGGACTACAGGCGTGGCACCACCCACAACACCTGGCTATTTTTTGTTGCAGTTTGGCTGGGGCGGGTTCAAACCCTCCACCCTCCTCAGTATATGGGGCTGGTACCCTACCGTCTGAGCCACAGGGCCACCCTGGTATTTTTTTTTAAACATTAAGTGGTTGTTTTTGGAAGATCATAGGCAACAAATTCCTTATCTTGAAAATTTGTAAATAAAGTGAAAGAAGCAAGTATACATCCTATCTTATGTGAACTGCATCACATATGAATTGGATAAACAAACAGTAGATAAGAGGATTCTTTTTTTTTTTTGTAGAGACAGAGTCTCACTTTATCACCCTTGGTAGAGTGCCGTGGCATCACACAGCTCACAGCAACCTCCAACTCCTGGGCTTAGGCGATTCTTTTGCCTCAGCCTACTGACTAGCTGGGACTACAGGCACCCGCCACAAAGCCTGGCTATTTTTTTGTTTTGCAGTTCGGCGAGGCTGGGTTTGAACCTACCACCTTCGGTATATGGGGCCAGCGCCCTACTCACTGAGCTACAGGCACCGCCCCAAGAGGATTATTTCTTTATAAAAGAATACCAATAAAAGAAGTGATAGAATGCCAGTATTTTATAATACTCAGTAAATTAATGAATCTAGCTATTGATAATTAACAGTTGCTGATACTCCTATAGTCTTACTGAAGGAACCAGACACAATCTGATCAACTTCTAGATCCAGTTGCCAACTTGTAGAACATACAAAGGACCAAGCAACATACTGAACTGCACTATGAATGTACAGTCAACCATGTCCATATCATGGGGAAACTGCCATATGCCCCAGGTTCTAAAACATGAATTGCAAGGGGGAAAAGGAATGGAGGTAAATAAGTGAAAAAGACTTTAAAAGTACAAAAAAAATGAGTTAAGAGTAAAGTGTCCAGGGATGATAGGAATGACACTTGGGTGTTAATACTATAAAGAACAAGGAAGTGATAGCTACAGAAGTTAGGATAATGGTTTCTATGTGGGGAGGAGGGTATTGAGATTGGAAAAGAACACATGCAGGGCCTTCAGAGTGGCATGGAAAGTTCTTTTGGCCTGGGTGGTGTTTACAAGTGATCTTCCTTTATAGTAACTCTAAACTATGTAGTTAGTGTGGCTTTACATATCAGTGTTTTATTTTACAGTAGTTCTACTTCCAAGTAGGGTGTAATAGATAGTAACAGAAATCACTCCCACTGCAATAACTAGGAAAAAAAAGACAAATTACTGGCCAGGGTTGGTGCCTCATTCCTGTAAACTCAGTATGTTGGGAGGCCAAGGCGGGAGGAATGCTTGAGACCAGGAGTTTAACACCAACCTGAGAAGTATAGAGACTTCCTATAACAATCTGAGAAGTATAGAGACCCTGTCTCTACAAAATTTACACAAGATTAGTTAGGCACACTGGTGCACACCTGTAGTTCCAGCTACTTGGGAGGCAGAGGCAAGAGGATCACTTGAGCCCAGGAGTTTGAAGTTAAAGTAAGTGATGATGATGAAGCTATGCTCTAGTTGGAACAACAGAGAAAGAGTCTGTCTTTAAAAAATATATGTATATTTATTTATAAGACATCAGAAGCATACAGATGTAATTAGAACCAGAAGAACTAAACTTCTTTCACCATGTTAGGAAAGAGCCCATGTTATGTGAGCGGAGGTTACAGGCTGTTTTCTTTCCTAGGAAAAGAAAATAGCTTAATAACTGGCACAAGCATAAATTTTTAAGACTTTTTTTTCTGAATAAGTAAAATATGTTAGATTCTTGCTGTGCATTTGACCATATCAAGTATGTGTATCCTATATTTTTAGTGTGATTTCAGACTTTATGAAAAAGGCTTCAGTTAATCAGAACATGCATTCAGTCTGGTTTCTCTCACTGAAGGTATGATCCAAAGGAGAACAAGTGGACTCGGGTGGCTTCCATGAGCACAAGAAGACTAGGCGTGGCTGTGGCTGTGTTAGGAGGGTTCTTATATGCTGTAGGTGGCTCTGATGGGACATCTCCACTCAACACAGGTTAGTCCCTCCCAAAGGTAGTCTGATTCCCCAAAGAAGCACATTTTCCTGAGGAGAATCCCCCTATAGAAAGTATAAAAAGTCTAGGTTATCCTATAATTTCTTTGGAAAATGCTTTATTTTTCTCCTAGGAGAGAGTAACTCTCAGCTCTTCCCCAACTCCTGCAGCCATACTCTGTTACATTCCCCATATATTTCTTTCTCATTCTGCTTTAAATGCTGCTGAAGAGTATGGGGTGAATAAAAGAACTACTTTCTCATATGGTTGCTTCCCTCCCCCTACCATCACCACCTCACCTCAGAAAAACAATACTATAATCTAAGAATAAATAAAAACTTAGAACTATTTGTTAATCCTTTCTATTTAGAGATAATGAGTGTTTTTGTCTAAGCATATTGTCAATGAGGCACTCACATCAGATACATTGTCACTTCTTGTCTTCAAAGGAAGACAAGAGGAGATATCTTGTCTTCCTTTGAATGGTTGAAAATGCTCTAAGCTGTAGGCAAGGGAATACAGGAATCATCTGAGTATGATAATAAATGTTTAATGTTGAATGGTGCTTATAGATCATATAGTCCAATCTTCCCACTTAAAGATAAGGAGAGTGAGACTAAGGATCATGTAGCTAATTTGCCAAATTTGTCATATTGCCAAAACTAGAGCCCCAGTATCTTTTTTATTTTTTATTTTTTTGAGACAGAGTCTTAAGCTGTCACCCTGGGTAGAGTGCCATGGCATCACAGCTCACAGCAACCTCAAACTCTTGGGCTTAAGCAATTCTCTTGCCTCTTAGTCTTAGTCTTAGTCTCCCGAGTGGCTGGGACTATAGGTGCCCACCACAATGCCCGGCTATTTTTTGCTTGTAGTTGTCATTATTTTATGGTTGTAGTTGTCATTGTTGTTTGGCAGGCCCGGGCTGGATTCAAACCCGCCAGCTCCAGTGTATGTGGCTGGCGCCTCAACCACTGAGCTATAGGCACCAAGCCAGAACCCCAGTATCTTAACTCTAACACATGTTCTTTCTACTGTACCATAACTAGAAGAAAGCCATCCCTGCTGAGAGTATATACATAATGTTGCCCAGAGGTATGCCAAGTTCTTCTTAGAAGCAAAAGTCTGATTTTTTTTTTTTTTTTTTTTTTTGAAAATACATGTTATCACAGTTTTGGTGGCAATGAAGAAAACCAGAGGTGAGGGGAAACAGTTGAATGACCACTTGTTACTTTTTCTTTTCCCTACAGTGGAACGCTACAATCCTCAGGAAAACAGATGGCACACAATAGCCCCTATGGGGACCCGGAGGAAACACCTAGGCTGTGCAGTGTATCAGGACATGATCTATGCTGTAGGGGGTAGAGATGACACTACTGAGCTTAGCAGTGCTGAGAGATACAACCCTAGAACGAATCAGTGGTCTCCAGTGGTGGCCATGACATCCCGCCGCAGTGGAGTAAGTACCCAACTACTGACAGCTTTGAAAAATAAGCACCAAGAGAGGACTCTGCAGAAAGGGTGCTGTCATCTATGAAATATAATATACTGGGACAACGTGGAGGTGAACAGCCATTGCCTGCATGTTTTAGTTTTCAGTTGTCTCATCTGATGGTATTGGGACGCTTTGTGGAACAACCCCTGATAATTGTACACTAGAAACAAAATTAAATTTTTTGATTTATCTCAAATAGTTAAAAATCTTATATCCAGTCATCTTTAATTAGATAATTAATTTTTGGTGATTTATCTTGTATCAGTTGCTTCTCTGGAAAGCATCACCCTGTCTACCTCCTTATTTAACTTCATATCTGTTAGAGTTAAATATTCTTGCTATTTCTAGCTAATATTCTAAGTAGTTGTCATACTAATGCAAATGTTTGGGTAAAAACACATGTGGCTCCACCACGAGTCTCCACTAGCTGGTTTGAGTCTCTCCCATCTATAATATAGGCCAGATCAAGCTCTATGTCATGTTGTACACCATGGATGACCTGTGAGTACAAGAGCCTTCTGGGGTAGTATAGGATTTGTCAATTCTGGGACGGTTTGCTCAGGGTAAAATGGAACCTATTAACCACTGATCACATTAGAAGTCCATGGACATAGGACAGACACATCCACAACAGGAAGAAGAAGTAAGCAGTGGCTGAAGGGAACAAATTCTGGTTTGCATAAATCAAGGAACACCACTGCAAAGCATCAGCAAGTCAGAGCATCCATACGTCTGTGGCTTTGTATTCCTGGTTACTAACAGCTGCTTAGTCACTTTCCTGTTATTTTCACGGCTACATTCTATTGGTTATATTTATAGTCATTTACTCATCAATAATGTATCTTTTAAGTGCTCACTGTGTGCTGGAAAAGCAAACATGAGTATGACATAGTTCTCCTCAAGGAGCTGCCAATTTAGTGAAGGAAATAGAAATGTTTACACCTAACATAATAAATAAGTACTATACTAGTGGCAGGCTTGTTATAGGAAAACATGGGAGAACATGTTACTGCTTTGGGAAAGAAGGAATGGGGTGAGAGAATTTTAAGAATAAGGTTTTCTAGAAGAGGGACAGGAAACACCATCCAGGGAACAGCATGTGCAAAAACAACGGGATGTGAAAAATGTATGGTACTTTTAGGGACTAGCAGTTAATCCAGTCACGGTGTGGCTTCTGGTGCAATAGGAAGAACAGGAGAGGTTACGCAGTGGACTTAGCTGGATTTCTGGAGGTCCTGAGTAACATCACAGGGGCGTTAAACTTACCTTAGATAGTAGATACACTTAGTAAGTTTTTAAAGAGGAAAGTGGAAAGAAGATTAGATTTGTATTTTTAAGAGAATTAGGGTAGCAATTGAGAAAGTGGATTGGAATGTGCAACTACCATAAGCAGTTTAGAAATTCTTGCTCACTCACTCCTAGTGAATGATTTTTCTAAAATTTATAACATACATGTTTTAAAGTAATTCCTGCAATTTAATCGATTTTTATTATTACATTTTTCTTCTGTGTTCAAGCAAACCAGAATGTAAGGCCATAAAGAATTTTCTTTTATTAAAGAGACTTTCTTAGAAACCAGTCTAAAATTTCCCAGTAATTGTCTAGTTTCTTCAGCAGCCACTATGTTTTGGTTCTCTAGGTTGGTTTGGCAGTGGTCAATGGACAGCTCATGGCAGTGGGAGGTTTTGATGGTACAACATACTTGAAGACCATTGAAGTTTTTGATCCTGATGCCAATACATGGAGGTAACTTAGGCTGTGTTGCAGATCACCTCACTACTGACTTGAAAATCATGTGCTTGAGACAGCCCATGACTATCAAAATTGGGATGGCCAGGTTCAGTTAGATTGAAGTACTTTTTGAAGTACTTTGAAGAGGGCTGAAGTTACCCGTATTTGATAGCTCATTTTGATTTGATTACTCTAAAGTGACTATTTTTTTGGGGGGGGGGGGGTTGGTTTTTTTTTTGGAGACAGAGCCTTACTTTGTCGCCCTCGGTAGAGTGCGTGGCATCACAGCTCACAGCAACCTCCAGCTCTTGGGTTTAGGTGATTCTCTTTCCTCAGCCTCCCAAGTAGCTTGAACTACAGGTGCCTACCACAACGCCTGGCTATTTTTTTGTTGCAGTTTGGCCAGGGCTGGGTTTGAACCCACCATCCTTGGTATATGTGCTGGCGCCCTACTCACTGAGCCACAGGCGCCACCCTAAAATAACTGGTATTTTAACAAAGTTCTTCTCTTTGGTAACTGTCTAGTTTTATAAACAAAGATGGAAAAATGGGGAAAAAATGTCTTTTCTAACCCATTTTGTTCAGCTGAGGAAACTAAAGCACCAAGTAATAAAATGGCATAGCTAAGCAAGATGACAAAGTTAGAACCTAGGTCTGTGACTCCCAATTTGTCCATGCAATTTTTGGTGTTCTTATGGGAACCATTATGCCCAGGAAAAACAAATCTCAGTTACTTTTTCTAAAATAATATTTTTTTTCTTTCTTTCTTTTTTTTTTTTTTTATTGAATCATAGCTATGTACATTAGTGCAATCATGAGGTACAGTGTGTGGGCTTCACATGAAATCTGAGATATTTTATCAACCTGATTGACATACCATTCATGATATTTTCTCGTTTACTATATGAAAACGTTTTTGATCCTTGTTTAGAAGTTATGTATTTTTCATCAGTTGCTAGAAATTGGCTAATTTACTAACATTCT
>CAUYON010112769.1:0-24057 GCA_963573935.1 Arctocebus calabarensis
GGCGCCTATGGTCCCAGCTACTTGGGAGGCAGAGGCAAGAGACTCACTTGAGCCCAGGAATTGGAGGTTGCTGTGAGCTGTGATGCCACAGCACTCTATCCAGGGTGACAGCTTGAGGCTCTGTCTCAAAAAAAAAAAAAATTTTTTTTCTCCTTTAAAAATGTTCAAGTTTAATCTAATTTTAAATCTGTTTATTGAAATAAACAAGTGTAGGACGGCGCCTGTGGCTCAGTGAGTAGGGCGCTGGCCCCATACGCCGAAGGTGGCAGGTTCAAACCCAGCCTCGGCCAAACTGCAAAACAGAAAAATAGCCGGGCACGTTGTGGCGGGCGCCTGTTGTCCCAGCTACTCGGGAGGCTGAGGCAAGAGAATCGCCTAAGCCCAGGAGTTGGAGGTTACTGTGAGCTGTGTGACACCACGGCACTCTACCCAGGGCGATAAAGTGAGACTCTGTCTCTACTAAAAAAAAAAAAAAAATTATAAAAAGAAATAAACAAGGGTATGTAATTGTCAGAGCTACAGAAAGGACTAATTCTGCACAATTCTAACAGGCACTAATAACAGCAGCAGCACCATTTTTAATTCAAGGATTTACCACATATTGACCAGAGTCTAATGCTATGCTCAACACAGAGGTTAGACATAGAAGATATGGCTCTCACTAGAAGATAAGAAATTCACAGTGATTATAAAAACAATAGTACTCAACATTAGCGTATACTGAAGCAGATGGGGAATTTTTATAGAAGTAGGACTGTGTCCTAGAAAAAAAGTAACATAACTTAAAATTACTTTCAATTTCTCTTATCAGTAGGGCTCAAAGGAGTAGGAGGACTCCTAGTCTCACACACTGGAACGTCATGTTGAATGAGCCACAAAGAGCCAGACTGCAGACCTCACTGGGATCATGCACGGAGCAACTCACACACGCGGGACTTTCCTGAGAGGATCTCACTGTTTCTTCAGGGATTCTGATTTAATTGGCCTGGAGTGAGGTTAAAGCTCCCCAAGGAACAGCTCCCCTATGGTAAATTATGTTTCTAAATATAGTTGCAACAACAATGTTCATCCCACACGGCCCTTTGCAATGTCCCCTCTCCTGCCCCTTCCCCTTGTCACAGGGCCAACTCAAATTCTTGTTTTGAGCAACAGACTAGAAGGGAAGCCAGATCTCATAACTTCCGAGGTAGGCTCCAAGAGAACTACAACTTCTGCCTTTGCAACTTGGATGGCTTACTTTTGGAATACAGCTGCCAGACAATATAATCCAAGCTAGTCAAGAAGAGAAAGTGCCATGTTGGAGTAGAGTAGGGGAGGTCCTTTCCACCTACTCATGCCCAACAAGTTGCCAGGATGTGAGTGAAGTCATCTTAGGCATTACAATTGCTACCCAACTATAATGTCCTGAGACACCTCAGCTGTTCACCCCACAGAGAACCACCCAGCTGAGCCCTGCCTGAATTCTCAAGTCATAGAATTATGATCAAACATAGGCTCAGCGCCTATGGCTCAACGGGCTAAGGCACCAGCCACATACACCTGAGCTGGCGGGTTTGAATCCAGCCGGGGCCTGCCAAACAACAATGGCTACAACCAAAAAATGGCTGGGGTGAGGCAAGAGACTCACTTGAGCCCAGGAATTGGAGGTTGCTGTGAGCTGTGATGCAACAGCACTCTATCCGGGACGACAGCTTGAGGCTCTGTCACAAAAAAAAAAAAAAAAAAAAAAAAAGAATTATGATCAAATATAAATGGACATGATTTTAAGCCACTGAGTTTTGAGATAGGTTTTGTTGCCTAACAACAGAAAATAAAAACAAGTTTCAAGCCTACTCTGGAACACTCTTCTAGATAAATAATATGCAACTCATAGTCAATCGTCAATCTACGTGGACTCAGACCTCACTGGGATCATGCATAGAGCAGAGGGTCTATGCATGAACAGATGGTCTCTATTCATCAGGGGTGAGAAGAGCTTGAGATCTAGCTTACTAGGGTGTAGAAAGTATCAATTCATGTCCTTATCATAGACTTTTCCACACTGGTCAGCAAAAGGTTTTGCTTCTTCCCAAATTTTATTTTCAAAAAGCAGGTAATACCATGTGGCACCTGTGGCTCAAAGGAGTAGGGCACCGACCGCATATGCTAGAGGTGGTGGGTTCAAACCCAGCCCTGGCCAGAAACCACAAAATAAAATAAAATAAAAATTAAAAAAGCAGGTAATACAAACATTTGAAGTCCTTTCTGAGGGCCATGCTAACTAAAATCAGTAGTTCAGTGACATATTTTTAGCTAAACACTTTTCTTCCTCTAAGCACATTCTATTCATAGATTTGGGGTCCAGAAAATTTCTTTAAAATTGGTAAAGAAGGTGGTGCCTGCAGCTCAAAGAGTAGGGCACCAGCCCCATATACCGGAGGTGGGGGGTTCAAACCTGACCCTAGCCAAAATAAAAAATTTAAAGGAGGATGGTACCTATGGCTCATCGAGTAGGGCGCCGGCCCCATTTACCGAAGGTGGTGGGTTCAAACCTGGCCTCGGCCGAACTGCAAAACAGAAAAATAGCCGGGCGTCATGGTGGCGCCTGTAGCCCCAGCTACTCAGGAGGCAGAGGCAAGAGACTGGCCTATGCCCAGGAGTTGGAGGTTGCTGTGAGCTGTGTGACGCCATGGCACTCTACCAAGGGCGATAAAGTGAGACTCTGTCTCTACAAAAAAAAAAAAAAAAATTTAAAGGAAATGGAAGGAAAGGGAAATTAGGGTGTAGGGAGGAAGGAGAGAGGAAAGGAGGGAGAGAGAGATAGACAAAAGGTCTACCCACAAGAGTGAAAACCAAATGACATCAAGACGGAATATTCCTAGGCTGCCTCTTTTAACACAGCAAATGTTTCTTTACAGTTTGCTGAAGTAGGAACCAAAGATCATAAAGATAGAGATCTCAAAAGTACCATCCATTTCCCCCTTCCTTCTACAAACTAATCCTTCCTATCAATTTCACAATAGGAAATAACAGTTTAAAACCCAAGCAATGCTATAATAAAATGCGACCCATCATGAAGGCTACAAAAAAATGATGCAAGAGTCTGACAGATTCAAATTTTGGCTCTATCACTTCTTACTTGTAAGACGGAAATACATTCTTTCCATCCCTTGGGATTGTTGTAAGAAAACAATGAGAATATGTGTAAAGTACTATCCCAGTGCCTAGCACAGAACAGGCACTCAAGGATGGTCAAGTTCACGTCTACCTTCTCTCTTCCCTCATAATCAAAGCACTAAACTTTTTAAAATGTTTCACAGCCCAAGAATTTTCTTGAATATTAAGAAAGCAAACACATTAAAGAACGTGAATCACATATGGCTCAGTTCATAGTGGTCAAGGGAATTAAACATATGTATATATACACACGTATACCATCCAGGTGTACAGTGGATAAATACTAATCATACAAGTACCATACATAGGTATTAGTATCCCTTTTGAACATTTAAAATTTCAAGAAAGAAAATGAATGAAGTTGCTTCCACATTTTTGGACAGGTTGTCCAAAGTTCTTTGGATAAGAGAACAGATAATTGCCAGAGAACAGACTGTGCTTTTCTAGAGCTGGATCCTTAAAAGGAGAACTACAGAAAGGAGCTCCAAGTCCACAAAGCTAAGCAAGTCTTAATGATCTGAACTCCTAACTGAGAGCTGGCTACTGAACACTTGAATGTCTGGAATGAACAGATCCTTGAGTTTATTGCTTACAAGACAGAAGGCTTTGTTGAGAAAGGACAGATGGTTTTCATATTCAGAAGGGTGCTGGAGGTAGAGGAGCTTAGTTCTGCTAGAGTTTACAAGGAGACTGAAGGTTCCCAGTGTGATCCTTCTTGATTCTTACATAAGGTATTAAGTGAAATCTGCTCCTCTAGCTGGCATTAAACTAATAATGGCAGCTTTCTACTAATTATAGCCCAGCTGTCACCTGTCTCTGTTATACTAAAATTTCCCTTACTCTTTTAGCCACTTGAATCACAGAATCAGAAATATAAGTCAAGACTTTATGTGCTTTTCAGGTGCCAACTTCATATGGTCTGCTTACAATGTCTGCTACATGAACTGTGAATTCTAGATTTCACTATTCATGGCCTGCTCATTTGTCCTCCTCTCAGGTACAGTGGGAGAATTTGGGGCTGAGGTAAAGGACTTAGAGACCTGCTGAGGGTGTACTTCTGAAATCACTTAAAACTACATTCACCAGGTAAATCATTAACTGCTTCATCTCAATCTTAAATTTCACTAAAAGATAATTCACTGCTGAAAACAAACAAACAAAAAAAATCAATGTGCCGCCCCCTCCCCCGACTGGTGCAAAAAATCCCAATGTATCCTGAAGTATGTATATGTGTATATACAAACATATGACAACAATGTTCCTGAGGTCAAGAGGAAGTAAGCCTAAGAATGCTGTTGCAAGGTCTTACACAATATATGAAGTGGTATGGTACCAACTGAAGGAATACTGTGGTAAGTTAAAAGATGTATACTATAAAAATCAGGGAGCTGGGTGGCTCCTGTGGCTCGCTGAGTAAGGCACAAACCCCATATACCGAAGGTGGCGGGTTCAAACCTGGCCTTGGCTGAACTGCAAAATAGAAATATAGCCAGCATTGTGGCGGACACCTGTAGTCCCAGCTACTTGGGAGGCTGAGGCAAGAGAATTGCCTAAGCCCAGGAGTTGGAGGTTGCTGTGAGCTGTGTGATGCCACAACACTCTACTGAGGGCGATAAAGTGAGACTCTGTCTCTACAAAAAAAAAAAAAAACAGGGAGCCACCACAAACCTAATATGCCCATATGGAGCTAAAATGAAATAAACACTTTTCCTAGTCCAAATGAAGGAAAGGAAAGAGAGAGAGGGAAAAAGAAAGAAAAAGAAACAGATTAAGAGGGATAAGAAATAAGCAAGGTGGTAAAGTTAAACCCAATCATATGGATAATAGCATTAAATGTAAACATTCCAGTTTTAAGGCAAAGATTGTGAGAGTGGATAAAAAAGCAATACCAGGGCGGCGCCTGTGGCTCAATAGGTAAGGCACTGGCCCCATATACTGAGGGTGGCGGGTTCAAACCCCGCCTCAGCCAAAACTGCAACCAAAATAAATAAATAATCCAACAAATAAATAAATAAAATTATTAAAAAAAAAAAAAAAGCAACACCAATGGGTGGCGCCTGTGACTCAAAGGAGTAGGGCACTGGCCCCATATACCGGAAGTGGCGGGTTCAAACTGGGCCCTGGATAAAAAATGCCAAAAAAAAAAAAAAAGCAACACCAAGTTATATACTTTTTTTTTGAGACAGAGCCTCAAGCTGTCACACTGGATAGAGTGCTGTGGCATCACAGGTCACAGCAACCTCCAATTCCTGGGCTTAAGCGAGTCTCCTGCCCCCTCCTCCCAAGCAGCTGGGACTACAGGCGCCCGCCACAACGCCTGGTCATTTTTTGGTTGTAGGCTTCATTGTTGTTTGGTAGGCCCAGGCTGGATTCGAACTCGCCAGCTCAGGTATATGTGGCTGGCACCTTAGCCTCTTGAGCCACAGGTGCTGATATGATATACTTTTTTTTTTAATAAGAAAAACACTTTAATAAGACACAGATAGGTTAAAAGTAAAAGGACAGAAAAAGACAACTATGAAAGCACTCATCAAAAGCAAGCTGGAATAGCAATATGAATATCCACAACTATTGCTAGAGATTTCAACATTCTTCCCTCTGTGATCAATAAAACAAGTAGAGAGAAAATCAGCATTGTTCTAGAAGATTTGAAAAATACTATCAACCAAATAGACCTGACATTGACAGAACAATCTACTGACAACAGCAGAAAATTTGTGCCTTCCAAATGCATGTGGAACATTCACCAAGCTACAACACATTCTGGACCATAAAACAAGTCTCAAAAATATTTAAGAGGATTCAGGTTATACAAACCATGTTGTCTGATCACAACAGAATTAAACTTAAAACCCACACCAAAAAGATATCCGGAAAATCCCCAAATATCCGGAAATTACATAAGATATTTCCAATAACCTATGCACAGAAGAAAAAGAAATCACAAGTAGAAAATATATTAAAATGAATGAAAATATAAGCACAGTTTATCAAAATTATGGGATACATAACACAAAAAGGCTAAATAGGGCAGTGTTTACAAAAAAATGCATAGCTTGAAATGCTTACACTGAAAAAGAGTCTAAAAATCAATGAACTAAAGCTTTAGTCTTAAACAGGTAGAAGGAAGATCAAATTAAATTGGAGGGAGAGAAGAAAGAGTGGAAATCAAAAGGGACAGAAAAACAACAGAGAAATCAATGACCAAAATCTAGTTCTTAGCAACAATTAATAAAATTTGTAACTCTAGCTTGACAAATCATAAAGGAGAGAAGACACAAATCACCAAGGTCAGGATGAAAGGTCTTTCCTAAAGATTCTATAGCCACTGGAAGGGTAATCAGGGAATATTATTACAAACAACTCTTTGCTAATCAATTAAACAATATAGATGAAATGGACACATTATCTGAAAAAGACAAACTACTAAAACTTACTTGATGAGAAAGAAATGATATAATTAGCCTTACACTGGTTAAAAGATTCAATTTGTAATTAAGAACTTTCTCAACAAGAAAACTCAAGGAACAAAAGACTTTACTAGTGAAATCTATCATATTTAAGGAAGGGGGGAAAAAAAAACAAAAAAACTACACAACTGCTTCCAGAAAATAGAAACAGAACACTTCCCAAATCACTGCATGAAGCCAACATTACTGATAGCAAAGTAAGACAAAAAAATTACATGAAAAGAAAATTATAGAAAAATACCCCTCAAGAATATAAAAGCCAAAAGTCTTAAAATTTTAATAAATTGAGTTCAGTAACATATAAAAATAACACATCATGACTAATTGAATTGGTTTAGTATTTGAAATCAATGTAATCACCCTACACATAAAGGAGAAAAATCCTATGATCATCTCAATAGATGCTGACTAATCATCTGATAAAATCCAACAGCTACTGATAACTCTCTGAAAACCAGAAATAAAAGAAAACTTTTTCAACCTGATATAGGTACCTGTGAAAAGCCTACAGCTGCTCTCATACTAATGATGGAAGGCTGAGCCAAGAGCAGTGGCTCACGCCTGTAATCCTAGCACTCTGGGAGGTCCAGGCTGATAGATTGCTTGAGCTCAGGAGTTCAAGACCAGCATGAGCAAGAGCAAAACCCTCTATCTCTACTGAAAATAGAAAAACAGTTGGGCATTGTGGTAGGCACCTGTAGTCCCAGCTACCTGGGAGGCTGAGGTAAGAGGATCACTTGAGCCCAAGAGTTTGAGGATACTATGGTGACTAAGTGAGAGCCTGTTTCAAAAATAACAGAAAAGGAAAAAAACCACACACACATGATAAACAGCACTAATCATTAAGGAAATGCAAATCAAAAAAACAATGAAAAAAACTTAGCTGGGCATGTTGTTGTGTGCCTATAGTCCTAGCTACTTGGGACACTGAGGCAGGAGAACTGCTTGAGCCCAGAATTTAAGGTTGCAGTGAGCTACGATCATACAACTGCACTCCAGCATGGGCAACAGAATGAGACCTTGTCGAAAAAACAACAAACAAACAAAAAAAAAAATTAAAAACAAAATTGCCATATGATCCAGCAATTCTACTTCTGGGTATATAGCCAAAAGAAACGAAAGCCATGGTCTTGAGGTATTTGTACACTCAAGTTCATAGCAGCATTATTCATAATATCCAATAGGTCAGTGGATAATGACCTTCCTAATGCTGCGGCCCTTTAATACAGTTCCTGAGGGTCGTGACCCACAGGGTTGAGAATCGCTGCAATAGGTTCTCAACTCAAGTATCCATGAATGGAATGAATGAATGGATAAACAAAACGTGGTGTATACATGCAAAGAAAGTAAATTCCAACATTTGCTACAATATGGACAAATACTCAGTATACAAAAGAAATAAGCCAGTCACAGGAAGACAAATACAGTATAATTTCATTCATATGAGTTATCAAAAATAGTCAAACTTGAAATAACAGAAAGTAGAATTGGTGGTTGCCAAGGGCTAAAGAGAGGGGGGAAATTGGTGGAACAGTTGTTTAATGAGTTGCAGTTTTTGTAAGATGAAAAAGTTCTGGGCAGCACCTGTGGCTCAAAGGAGTAGGGCACCGTCCCCATATGCCATAGGTGGTGGGTTCAAACCCAGCCCCGGCCAAAAACTGTAAAAAAAAAAAAAAGAAAAAAGAAAAAGTTCTGAAGATCAGCTGCACAACAACGTGAATATACTTCTCCTTTTCCCTTTATACTTTATAATATTTAACTGTCTATGTAAAAATGGTTAAGGAAGAGTAAATTTTGGCTGAGTAAAGGGGCTCATGCCTATAATCCCAGCAATTTGGGAGACCAAGGCAACAGCTTCGCTTGAGGCCAGGGTTCAAGACCAGTCTGGGCAAGATAGCAAACTCTACAAAGAGTTTTAAAAGTTGGCTAGGCATGGTGGTATAAGCCTAGTTACTCAGGAGGCTTGACAGATGACTGTTTGATCCCAGGAGATTGAGGTCGTGGTGAGCTATGGTTGAAGCCATTGCATTCCAACACAGGGTGACAAAGTGAGACCCTGTCTCAAAAGGTGGAGAAAGAAGGGTAAATTTACATTAAGTGTATTTTATCACTATTAATAAAAAACCTTTTGGCGGCGCCCATAGCTCAGCAGCTAGGGTGCCGGCCACATACAACGAGGCTACTGGGTTCAAACCCAGTCTGGGCCAGCTAAACAATAACAACTGCAACAAAGAAATAGCTGGGTGTTGTGGTGAGCGCCTGTAGTCCCAGCTACTTGGGAGGCTAAGGAAAGACAATCGCTTAAGCCCTAGAGTTTGAAGTTACTACAAGCTGTGATGCCACGGTACTCTACCAAGGGTGATACAGTGAGACTCTGTCTCAAAAGAAAAAAACCAAAAAAACTTTTAAAATATCAACAAATATGAAATATTTAGAGGTCAATGTTTCAAAATGTGTGCAAGACCTTTACTCTAAAACTATAAAACAATTATGACGGAAATTAAAGAGTACTTAAATAAATGTAGAGCCAGGCATGGTGGCTACTCCAGAGGCTGAGAAAAGAATATAACTTGAGACCAACATAGCAAGACCCTGCCTCTTTTTAAAAATGTAGAAAAGGCTCAGCGCCTGTGGCTCAACCACGTACACCTGAGCTGCACCAGCCACGTACACCTGAGCTGGCGGGTTCAAATCCAGCCTGGGCCCGCCAAACAACAATGACAGCTGCAACCAAAAAATGGCCGGGCGTTGTGGCGGGCGCCTGTAGTCCCAGCTACTTGGGAGGTGGAGGCAGGAGACTTGCTTTAGCCCAGGAATTGTGAGGTTGCTGTGAGCTGTGATGCCACGGCACTCTACCCAGGGTGACAGCTTGAGGCTCTGTCTCAAAAAAAAAACAAAAAACAAAACAAACAAAAAAAAAATGTAGAAAAAAGTCATGTTTATGGATTGGAAGGTGCAATAGATTTTAAGTTATTTAACAGGCAAAGCACAGGCATGAGGGGGTGAGGGAAAAGGAGAGGGAATCAGGATCATTGGACTGTACGTCCTGCTAGAAACAAAGATGGTTAAGAGGACTTGTTATAAAAAGAGTGGAAAAATGCAGTCACAGGGGACAACTCTTATGCTGACATGGTAAGGAAATGTATTTTATTTCTTCATTTCATAAAACTATAAAGAATGCCATAGGCTTAGCTATAGGGATGAAAAACAGTCCCACAATTTTTTTTTTGTTTTTTGTTTTTTTTTGAGACAGAGTGAGACTCTGGCCTGGAATCATAGTGCACAGCAACCTCAAACTCTCGGACTTGACCAATCTTCTTGCGTCAGCCTTCCAAGTAGCTGGGACTACACGCATGCACCACGATGCCCGGCTAGCTTTTTCAATTTTTAGTAGAGATGGGGTCTCGCTCTTGCTCAGGCTGGTCTTGAACTCCTGAGTTTAAGCAATCCACCTACCTCAGAATCCACCTAATCCCAGAATGCTAGGATTACAGGTGTGAGCCACCACACCCAGCCCCACAATTTAATTTTTGATGGTGAAAATGATTACAATGTAATACCAATATAAGATAATTTTTATTAGAGCCACACCACTTTCTAGCTGTGTGAGGCTGGACAAGGTCTCCAACAGTTAGGACTCAAATTCCTTATCTGTAAAAGACCGGGTGAGGATTCAAAGAGTGAATAGAAGGGTGAATATACGTTAAGCACTGCCTGGTACTCAGTAAGCATTAAATAAATGTTTGTTATTAGTAATATGCTTATCACATGCTACTGTTTGCTATAACACTATGTGTTTCTTCTTTTTTTTTTTTTAATGCAATAACTAACAAAAACTGTTTTTGTTATAAAAGCAACAGTCTCAGTAGGGAAGAGTTCAAACACTCAAGTTAAGCCTTGGCTGAAGCTCAAATCATTACAGAATTTTTTTCCAAGTACTTTTCCTAATCTCCTGTTTCTCCACTTTCTTGGGGCGTGAAGGAAATGACACGTGTCATCCAGAAGGGCTTTGAGTTCACAGGAGCTCTATAAACATCGACCTTGCTGTTGGGGAATGGGTTCAACTTCATTCTAAACACTATTTCCAGGTTCTGTGCCAGTCCTTTTAACTCTGGCCCACACAGTTGGCCTCAGTCCCATGTAACACCAACATCTCGAAGGGACAAAAAGCACCATGGAAAACGGTACTTTTTTCTTAATGTAGGAATATGTTACGTGCTCATTTGGGCACAGATGAAAGTTCTTTGACAACTCAAATAAGATGCTTGGTTACTGTCATTTCATTACTCCCTATGATACTGGGATAGGGAGGAAAATCAAGCCCCTAGCCGATGGTCACCAGCCAGCTACTCAGACCACAGGGCTCCTGGATTGACCCCACGCAAGACTCTTCTGTGAGATCCAACCCAGACAGGTGTCCAGGCCTCACCAGCACGTTGCCTATTTGACAGTTTCTGTTTACAGCACCCCAAGGAAGCAAAAGCGCAGGCTGAGTGCAGACCCATGACTAGTTAGCTACCTCTAAGAGGCCTAACTTGAATTGCCTCTACCACTGACCCCCGGTTGCCTGGCATTTTCCTTACAGTTGCTCAGAGTGTGGATCCAAGATAAAAATTTCTTATGTTCTAGTCCAGCCATTAGCAGAGCGATCATCTCACTGTGGGGGAATAATGGAAAGAAGCAGTGAACTCTGGAACAAGTTAGACACATTCCAATTGCTTCGGAACAGCGAGCTGGAGGAGAGGAAGTAGAACTCCTATGAATCCTCTGGCCTGGTGTTGTTTATTTAGCAAATGTCCTCTGCAATTGGGGCCAAAGCTCTCGGCTCTTTCTTAATTAGTCTCTAAGAACAAACTAAGCTTATAGGAGGGGCTATGTGACCTTTCCTTTTGGTTGTCTTATTATAACTTACAGAGTAGTTTTGACCAAATGGTAGATATCGTCTCTCTACCAAAGAGGTAAAAGGGAGAACCACTGGGGCAAAGTTTTTGGCAAACAAACCTATTTTATCATGACTTCACCCAAACAGGCACAATGCCTAGAGGAAGGTGAGGGAGGCATTTCTATGAATAGAAATCCACTTCCAGGTACAACAAGTTTCTGGAAATTGCAGACAAAAACAAAGCAAAATAAAATCCACATATGCACATGGAATGACATGGGACAACAAAGGGGACATTAAATAAAAACAAGGTGTGAAAGTGTAACAAGCATAACATGTTTGCTACTGTTTTACACATATTCATTCATCCACACAGACAAAAATCTGGAGAAACACATACCAGAGGGATCGCGGAAGAACTTCTGCTTCCTATATTCATGTGTGAAAGCCTATGAAAAAAAGTAGAAAGAACCCTTGCTTCCAGATCTGTTTAAAAACTAAAAACCACTGATTTAGAAACTACAAAGGTCTGTTAACTTCTGTTTCTGCTCAGCACCTAGCAGTCCAGTCTTTCCAACTCCTTCACTTGCTCCAGGATATTTTTTTTCTTTTACATCTTCTTCCTCTTCCTTCTTCTACAAACGCTGCCTCTCAATTCTTTCTAAACCCCTCCCTGTCATCTTACAAACTATCATTTTTTTCTTTCACATTAATTTCTTCCAGAAAGTCAACTCTAAGCCACTTTTGCCAACTCTACAAAAATCACTAGAATAAACTCCAACATAAATTACTTTACCTCTACCCCTAAAATTACAACATGTGTCTTCACTGAAGTTTTATTTAAGGTACCTACTCTGTACTATAGGTCAAACTTTCTCAACTAACACATTGGGCTTATAATAAGTCCTCTGCAGTAAGCAGGAACAACATCCTTTGAGCATCAAACTCCAAGCATCGGACCCCTACCAAAGGATAGTTATATAGTTTTAGTCTCCCGTATCAACTCTAGCAGTTGGTATGGACTGTGGCCATGTGAAGTCCTATGCTGACAAGGATCCTGAGTCTCTCCAGAGCTTCAAAAAAGTGAAGTAAACCACAGCAATGTCTGCCAGGGTCAAGGAACAAGGTTGGGTCAGAGTCCCTCTCCTTCTGCATAGTCTACCGGGGCCAGGGCTGGTGTGACCCATGTTGATCTTAATCTTGGAATCCAATAACAGAAATGATGCTATATTTGAGGAAGCTGCGGGTGTGTGAGTATGTATGACTGGGATATCTTTTCTTTTCTTGAGAATTTTAAACTACAGCAACTCAAAGAAGAATGAGATGGCAATTTAAGGGGGGCGGAGAGAAAAAAGGATTTCATTACAAGGAATTTCCAGCCTGAGTCAGATTTAAAAAATAAGACCTTGGTGGTCACAAATCCATCCTACCCAGTTTGAGCTTAATCACGGCTACATAAAATCAATAAACTCATGCAGAAAATTTTCTGCATTTTCCCCAAAGCTTAACTTTCAGGGGTTCATTCACCTTTCAATTTTACCTGGTTTCCCCTCTTCGCATGGTACCAAATTATACCTAAGACAAATAGGCCTGAGATCACCTATGATCCCATAAAATTATGGGGTTTTGTTTGTTTTGGGACACAGCCTCAAGCTATCATCCTGGGTAGAGTGCCATGGCGTCACAGCTCAGAGCAACCTCAAACTCCTGGGCTTAAGCGATTCTCTTGCCTCGGCCTCCCAAGTACCTGGGACAACAGGTGCCCACCACAACGCCCGGCTATTTTTTGGTTGTAGTTGTCATTATTTGGCAGGCCTGAGCCAGATTCAAACCTGCCAGCTCTGGTGCAAGTAGCTGGTGCCTTAGTTGCTTGAGCTACAGGCACCTCCCCCCATAAAATTATCTTTGGATGCCACACCCTCTTTGCATTCTTCTCACACACAGATGATACAGAATGGTGGTAACTTTCATTACCTCCTATAGTCTGGACAACAAGTTCACTAGATCCATTTTCTTTCTTTTTCTTTTTTTTGTAGAGACAGAATCTCACTTTATCGCCCTTGGTGGAGTGCCGTGGTGTCACAAGCTCACATCAACCTCCAACTCCTGGGCTTAGGCGATTCTCTTGCCTCAGCCTCCTGAGTAGCTGGGACTACAGGTGCCCGCCACAACGCCCGGCTATTTTTCTGTTTTTGCAGTTCGCCAAGGCTGGGTTTGAACCCGCCACCCTCGGTATATGGGGCCGATGCCCTACTTGATGAGCCACAGGCGCCGCCCTGATCCATTTTCTGAAATTACATATTTATTAATTCTCTATCTACTATAAAAGAAGTATGAAAGAGTTTGGAATAGCACTGTCCAACAGAATTGTCTGCAATGATGGAAGTATTTTTTACGTGTGCTATCTGATTATAGCAGTTATTAGCCATTTGTAGCTCTGAACATTGGAAATGTGGCTAGAGTGACTCAGACCCAGAATTTTAAATTTTCATTAATTTAAATTAAAATGGCTGGGCACAGTGGCTCATGCCTATGACCCTTGCACTTTGGGAGACTAAGACAGGAAGATTACGTGAGCCTAGGAGTTTGAAACCAGCCTGGACAATATAGTGGGACTCTGTTTCTACAAAAAACAAAAGAATTGGGCGGTGCCTGTGGTTCAGTGAGTAGGGTGCTGGCCCCATATACCAAGGGTGGCGGGTTCAAACCTGGCCCCAACCAAACTGCAACAAAAAAATAGCTGGGCGTTGTGACAGGTGCCTGTAGTCCCAGCTACTCAGGAGGCTGAGGAAAGAGAATCACCTAAGTCTAAGAGCTGAAGGTTGCTGTGAATTGTGACACCACAGCACTGTACTGAGGGTGACAAAGTAAGATTCTGTCTCTAAAAAAATAAATAAGAAGAATTATGGCGGTGCCCATAGCCCAGTGAGTGGGGTGTTGGCCACATACACCAAGGCTGGCAGGTTCAAACCCGGCCCAGGTCAGCTAAAAACAACAATGACAACTGCAACAACAACAACAACAAAAATAGCTGGGTATTGTGGCAGGCGCCTGTAGTCCCAGTTACTTAGGAGGCTGAGGCAAGAGAATCACTTAAACCCCACAACGTGAGGTTGCTGTGCGCTGTGATGCCATAGCACTCTATGCAGGGTGACAGCCTGAGACTCTGTCTCAAGAAAAAAAGAAAAAGAAAAAAGAATCAGGCATGGTGGCTTATGCCTGTACTCCCAGCTACTAGGGAGGCTGGGCCATGATCATGCCACTGTACTCCACCCTGGGCAGCAAAATGACATCCTATTTTTCTTTTTTTTTTTTTTGAGAGTCTCAAGCTGTTGCTCTGGGTAGAGTACTGTTCCGTCTTAGCTCACAGCAACCTCCAACTCTTGGGCTCAAGTGATTCTCTTGCCTCAGTTTTTCAATTTTAGTAGAGACGTGGTCTCACTTTTGCTCAGGCTGGTCTCGAACTCATGAGCACAAACTAATTACCTGCCTTGGCCTTGTAGAGTGCTAGGATTATAGGTGTGAGCCACTGCTCCCAGTTGAGACCCTATTTCTAAAAGAAAAAAAATTAGGTTGGGCGTGGTGGTTTATGCTTGTAATCCTAACATTCTGGGGATTTGTGGGGGTCCTAACACCCACCAAGATGGGTGGATTGCCTGAGCTCATGAATTCGAGACCAGCCTGGGCCAGAGTGAGATCTCATTTCTAAAAACATCTGGCTGTTGTGGCAGGTGCCTGTAGTCTCAGGTACGTGGGAGGCTGAGGCAAGAGAATTGCTTGAACCCAAGATTTCGAGTTACTGTGAGCTTTGATGCCACAGTACTCTACCAAGGGCAACAAAGTCAGATTCTGTCTCAAAATAAATAAATAAATAAAAGAATAAAATTAAAAAGACTACTCGTGGCTAGTGGCTACTGTATTGTACAGTGTGATCTGTAAAAAGAATGAATCAGGCTTACCTAGAACATAGTAACTATCTCTGCATATTCTGAGTGCAGAGGAAGAATTAAGCCTCCTGTTGTCATAGAAACAGATCCGTGCCACAGCTGTGAGCCCCCAAGAGGTACAATGCTGAAAGGTTTCCCACATGACTCAAGAGCTGCTTTTCCTCCGGGAGTAGAGAACAACACTATGATGGGCTTCCAGCTTCCTGCCTCCCTGTTCATAGAGCTTGTTTGCTTGACAGTATAATGCCACAGTTTATGGCATCACAGACCTTTCCAGCAGGAAGAGAACATTAATAGAAAGCAGCTAGCCAACCCCACTTACCTTCCCAAAGAGAAAAACAAGAAAAATGGAAATGAGGAGATTTACCCACTTTTGTTTTGTTTTTGCACAATTGAAAGTAGTAAGTAATCAACCCACCAAGTTATTGTAAAGAATTTAAAACAGTTCCATGAAAAACAAAATTCAGTGAATAGGTTAAAAAGCAGGAGGATAAGAATTAGCGTACTGAACAGTCAAGGTAGGAAATTACTTAGAGTACAGCATACAGAGATAAAGAACTGAAAAAAAAATTTTAAATTAAGAAACATGAAGGTAGGCTCAGCACCTGTGGTTCAACGGGCTAAGGCACCAGCCACGTACACCTGAGCTGGCGGGTTCGAATCCAGCCTGGGCCCGCCAAACAACAATGATGGCTGCAACCAAAAAATGGCCGACTGTTGTGGCAGGTACCTGTAGTCCCAGCTACTTGGGAGGCAGAGGCAAGAGACTCACTTGGGCCTAGGAATTGGAGGTTGCTGTGATGCCACGGCATGCTATCCAGGGTGAAAGCTTGAGGCTGTGTCTCAAAAAAAAAAAAAAAAAAAATTGGGGAGTTTACCTAACAAAGGACATGAAAGATCTCTATAACGAGAAGTATGAAACTCTAAGAAAAGAAATAGCTGAAGATGTTAACAAATAAAAAAAAAATATCATTGGATTAAAGATTTAAACTTAAGACACAAACCTATAAAAATACTAGAACAAACTGCAGGGAAAACACTTGAAGAAATTGGCCTGGGAGAATATTTTATGAGGAGGATCCCACTGGCAATTGAAACAACACCAAAAATACCTTACTAGGATTTGATCAAACTAAAAGGTTCTGCATAGCCAAGAACACAGCAAATAAAGCAAGCAGACAGCCCTGAGAATGGGAGAAGATATTTGCAGGTTAAGTCTCTGACAAAAGGTTTAATAACCAGAATCCACAGAAAACTCAAACATATTAGCAAGAAAAGAAAGAATAAGTGATACTATCCTAGTGTGGGCAAAGGATTTTTAAGAGAAACTTCTCTGAAGAAGACAGGCCCACAGCCTACAGACACATGAGAAAATGCTCATCATCCTTAATCATCAGAGAAATGCAAATCAAAACCACTTTGAGATATCATCTAACTCCAGTAAGATTAGTCCACATAACAAAATCCTAAAACCAGAGATGTTGGCATGGATGTGGAGAAAAGGGAACACTTCTGTACTGGTCATGCAAACTAGTATGTTCCTTTTGGAAAGATATTTGGAGATCACTTAGGGATCTTAAAATAGACCTGCCATTTGATCCTTCAATTCCTCTATTAGGTATATATTCAGAGGACCAAAAACCACTTTATAACAAAGATATTTATGGCAGAATGTTTATTGCATCCCAATTCATAATTGCTTAGTCATGGAAGTAGCCCAAGTGTCCATTGACCCATGAATGGATTTGTAAATTGTGGTATATGTACACCATGGACTATTATGCAGCCTTAAAAAAAGATGGAGACTTTACCTCTTTCATGTTTACATGGATGGAGTTGGAACATATTCTTCTTAGCAAAGTATCTCGGGAATGGAAGAAAAACTATCCAATATCCTCAACCCTACTATGAAACTAATTTATAAGCACCCATACTTCCAAATGAATGCTATAACCCAACTATAGCCCAAGATGAAGGGGAAAGAGGACACGGAGTGGAGGGGAGGGCAGAGGATGGGTAGAGGGATGGTAATTGGTGGGACCACACCTACAGTGCATTTTTCAAGAGAAAATGTTAAATCTACTAAGGGTAGAATATAAATATTAACACAATAACTAGGAAAATGCAGTGAAGGCTATGTTAACCAGTTTGATGAATGTATTTCAAATTGTATATAAAGCAGCACATTGTGCCCCATAATTGCATTAATGTGCACATCTATGATTTAATAATAATAAAAAAAAGAACAGGATAGACTCTGGGTAAATGACACATTAATGATGCCACCATTCTTCATTCATTAGCCATTGCCTTGCTTGGCAGTATATTATGGTGATTCGGAGTAGAGGCTCAAGGGTTGAATTGCTTGAGTTTGATTCTAGCTCTGGTGCTTGCTGCATATATGATCTTTGGCAAATTATTAAACTTGTATCCCCTCAGTTTCATGGTCAAAATAATGGAGCTTATAAGGATATTGATTTTAGAAATTCATGGTAAGGATTAGCGTCAGCATATAAATGCAGGTAAAGTGATTTTCACCATGCCTGGTAGAGAGTATACCATCTTAAAAACTTTGTTTTTCTCATCATTACTGTTATCCTCAGCCAATATTTAGGTCTTTCACAGTGGGTCATTGATACCACTGGCTGAGTTGTTGAAGTGTCTTTGACACTTCTTGGAGCAAAGCTAACCCAACTTTGAACATTCAAGGCAGCAAAGAGCAATGAATGCCCACCTACTATATCTCTCATTGGAGATCTAAGCACAGCTACCAAAGTTTGTCAATTTGGCGACCCCAAATGTTTTCTTTTATATGGAAGCTCATAATAGTCCATCATAAATGTTTCATAATTGCCTCATGAATTATTCACCTGCAACTTAATAACCTTAAATTTTATGGGATTATGGTTTTATGGGAGAAAAACATTACCAACCTGGGACCCAGCTGTGAAGAGAAAGTGCTGATGTTACCAATTTATTTTTACTATGCAGTAAAAGGGTTTTTTTTTTGTAAGTATGAAATACAGAATATTAATAAAAGAGCAAATAAAAAAACTAAAAAGGAGAAAAAAATCCTTACGTTGCTCTTTCTAAAAAATTTAATCTCAAGGCTTTGTTTGCAATATTGTTTCCTATTGCCAAGAAGCTGATCTAGCTCTACTATAGTTGGTGTCACTTTCTTTGGTAAAGCCAAAAAAGAAAAAAAATCAGTTGCTTCCCTTTCTTACCTACCTGGTCTTTGGCCTTCCCATACCCTTATCTGTTAATTATTTTTTAGTCTATATTCAGTAGTGATTTTTAAATTAGTATCCCTCTCTTGTCATCCTAGACTCTTAGAGTGTTAAGTTTCAGAATGTCCTCGGTATTGTCCAAGAAGGCACTAAAATATAGTGGAAAGTGCAATGGTTGAAGATTCAAGTCTGAGTTCAGACTGTCATTTAATTGATGCATAACTTTAGTATTTCAATTAGGTTTTCTCAGCCTTGTTTTTTTTTTTTTTTGTAGAGACAGAGTCTCACTTTATCACCCTTAGTAGAGAACTGTGGTACAGTAGACTACTGTCACACAGCTCACAGAAACCTCCAGCTCCTGGGTTTAGGCGATTCTCTTGCCTTAGCCTCCCGAATAGCTGGGACTACAGGTGCCCACCACAATGCCTGGCTATTTTTCTGTTTTTTTTTGCAGTTCGGCCGAGGTTGGGTTTGAACCCACTACCTTCGGTATATGGGACTGGTGCCCTACTCGATGAGCCACACGTGCCACCCAGCCTTGTTTTCTTTATAATGAAAGAGGCAGCCTTTATAAAAACAGGACACCATACAAATGTAAGAACTAGTTCAGAAACACAAATGAGGGAAGGCCAGGGGGTTGATAAAACTGAGCCCAGTGGGAGGATGAATGAGCAGCTCCAACGAAAAAGCTAGTGCATATTAGATAGCTGGCAAAGAATTCAACTCTCTTACTTGGTGCTATGATTGGCATGTGTCTTCCAAAATTCATGTGTTAGAAACTTAATCTTCAATGCAATTGTGTGGAGAGGTGGAGCCTAATGGGAGGTATTTAGTTTATGAGGGCTCCACCTTCATGAATGAATTAAGGCCAATTATAAAATGGCCTGAGGCTATGATTTAATCTATTTTTCTGTCTCTCAATTGTGATTTCTTGCCCTTCTGCCTTCCACCAAGGAATAATGCATCAAGAAGGCCTTTGCCAGATGTGGGATCCTAGATCTTAGACTTCTCATTCTGTAGAACTGTAAGAAATAAATCTCCGTTCTCTATAAATTATTTAGTCTCACATGTTCCGTTATAGCAAAAGGAAATGGACTAAGACACTTGAGTTTGAACATTCACTAGGAGCAGAAAAGAACAAAGCAAGACTATCCTGTCCTCTAATGTCAGGTCAGAGTTCTTACTCACCAGCTGACATTAGAACTTTTGTATTGAAATCATACAATATGCATGACTTTTTAGAATCAAAGAATAAATTGTAGAGAGAAAAATAATCAAAATTCTGTTCCAACTGCCCCATTTGATAAATGAGAAAACTGAGACCTAGTCAAGTAAGTATGAGTCAAAGGAGAGAAGCAGAAGTAGACTCTGCCTCAGTAACTCTGTGCAGGCATTATCTACCAGTGGTTCTCAACCTTCCTAATGCCGTAACCCTTTAATACAGTTCCTCATGTTGTGGTGACCCCAATAATAAAATTATTTTGCTACTTCATGCCTAGATTCTAGGCATCTGGCTAAGTACAAAGCCATGAATTACAACCCAAACTGCAGAAAATGTTCTTGTTATCTATATGCCCTTCAGAGGATGCCTGTTGAACCCATGTAGTAACCTTATAACTTCCTTGACCTTCTGTTGTGTTTGAGGACAAGCAGCCATGCACCAAGGGCATGTGCCAGCCTGAACTTCCCTGAATCATGAGATTTTCATGTGCACACAAGCACAAAGATGGTACAAAAGGAAGGCCAGAAATTGAGTCAGTAGGCTTGGTTTTTGGAACACTAGTCCACCAAGTTTCCTGGATGGCAAATAAAGCTACTTCCTCTTCCAACTGTTGCCTGAGAATCTTTTTGTGTGCATTGGATTCTGCTACAGCTAGATTTGCTTAAGTTTCCATGGTTGGTTAGTTGCAGAAGCTGGGATGGAAGCCTAGTTTCTTGATTTCTAAAACTGGGAATTATGTAACAGAGAAAGTACCATAAGTGTGCTATAAGTAGGGACCTCTAGAATGGAGGACAGGGGCTTATTAATACAAGTGGAGTGAGAGTAGGTGTTAGGTAAGGTGGAGATTGTGGGAAAAGAGTTAACAAATGTGATTGTGAGGTAGAGAAATGAGTCCTACAAGCAAATTTGGGAATCAGTGGGCTGTTTTTCTTAGACTGAGTAGACCTAAGAAATTCAATTGAAATAGGACTATGTGTCCCAGATACTGCACTGCCTCTCCTCCCTACAATTTGCACTGACTTCCAATAACATTTTATTAAAATCCTCTAGCTCCTGTTTTCCTAGCTTCTTTTTTTCTTATTGCTCTCCTGGCCATAAGACAAGAATGGTGAGTGCTCTAGTAAATGGAGAGAAAAGTTGGGCTAACTCATTTGATCTAAATGGCTCTTTCCTCTGCTTAATGAAACTTTGGAGATTTATCCCCCCTGGCTTTCTTGGATGGATGATGGAAGATGACACCTTCTAGTGTCTGTAAAGACAAGCATTACCAATAACTTACCCCTCTAGGGCCAGCCTACCTATAAAAACAATTATTGATTTGATTACTGGAAGGTCTGCCTGTCAGCTGAGTGAGGAAGACTTACATTTCTGAGTGCCTACTATGTGTTAATTATTTTTCCTTTCCTTCTCCAGGTTCCTAGAACATCCCATATATTCTTCTAACATAGTGTTACCAATATCTGTTTTAAAAAAAAATCAAACAACGATTCAAACACTATAAGCAACTTGAGGGCTTATATTTCCCATAATTGCATTTTCAGTCTCACAACAACGATCAATTTATAACAAGTTCTTAATAAGGTGAAGCAGATAAGTGACTATTGGGGTGGTAAGTATAGGCTTTTTTTTTTTTTTGTGACAGTCTCACTATGTTGCCCTTAGTGAAGTGCCGTGACATCACAGTTCACAGCAACCTCAAACTCTTGGACTTAAGTGATTCTCTTGCTTCAACCTCTCAAGTAGCTGGGACTACAGGTGCCCACCACAATCCCTGGCTATTTTTTTTGTTGTGTTGTTGCAGTTTTCATTGTTGTTTAGCTGGCCCAGGCTGGGCTTGGACCCGCCGGCCTCAGTGCACGTGGCTGGCACTGTAACCACTGTGCTATGGTGCCAGGGCACCAAGCATTGCCTCCTACTTTTGTTAGAAAGTTACTCCCTAACTTCTCTCCCTTGGGGCTGGGTGGGGAAATGAGGGAACTTTGGGGTCAAAAATCTCAACCCAGCCATTCCTCCCCTCCAACTATCCACCTTTTCAGGCACTCAAGCAGCTAGAGGATGAGTCTCACTGAAAATTTATAAGTGGAAATAGCAAAGGGGCATGCAGCTCTGCCCAACACTTGCCAGCATGTCCCTTTCTCTGTGCTCTTCCCCTCTAACTACTCTGTGGCCCAACCTCTCTCCCTCCCCACCGAGGGCTCTGACTGAGCCCAGATGGACAGCCTTCCCACCAGCACCTGCCTGCCTGCTTCTGCCTCCCCCTCCTGCCATTTTCCAGCAACTTGAGCTCCCCAGGTTATCTGACCCAACCTCAGCACTTTAAATAGCACCTATATTCTATTGACCGCCGAGTATGATCTTTAGTTCTGACTTGTTCCTGAGGGCCAGGCTTATAGACACAGCCACCTTTTGACACTGTCAGCATAACATGGCCAACATGGACCTCTCTACACACACCCTTCAGCCCAGTCTCCCTGTCCAGCGTTCACAATCTCTCCCGAAAAAGCCATTGCCTACAGGTCAGTGAGTTTTTCAAAAGTAAATCAGCATCACTCTTGAAGCCTGCTTAAAGCCAACTGTCTTCCTCTGCACTGAATAAAACCCAGGCCCTGTCCATGGGGGAGAAATAATAGACCCAGGCCTTCCCCCTTGTCATTTGGCTCTCAGCCTCTAGCTGCTCAGAAAGGCCTTTCCTGACAATCTAAAGCAGCACATGCCCCAGACTCCCTGCCCAATGTCACTCTGTAGTTGCATGGAACTTGTCGTCTCAGACATTTCCTTTTCTTATGCTTACGGTCTGGGCCCCCATTCTCTGTTTGTGAGGAGACTAATCTCCAACAGGTTGGGGCTCACCAAGCTGCCAGCCATATGTGAAGTTGGTGGTGATGGGGAAGAGGTAGCGTGTCTCTGGCATGTCCAGTTTCCGGGTGTTAAGGTAGTGGTATCGCCCCTGGAAGTCGTGGGAGATGCCTTCATACAGCAGGGCCCGCGTGGCAGGCAGGACTGGGTACATTTCTGACTGAAAAGGCACCTCTGGGACAGAACTGGAGGTCTTGGAAGGGACGGCTTGGGGGGCAGGTGCGGGTGAGTGTGGGGGTTTGGGGTGCAGCGTGGGCAGTTTGAGGGGCAGGCGGGCTGCAGCCTTAGCCTTCTGCTTCGCCTTCACCAGCGACCCGTACTTGCGGTGCCATTCACAGCGCAACATCTTCTCCCTCAGATATTCCTCCTTCCAAAAGTTTTGCTGCTGTGTGTCCATGTTGAGCTGCCGCAACATGGTGGCGAGGAGGAGCAGTCCTAGGTGGCTGCAGCTAAGGGCTGAGCACAGCAAGCAAAGTACTTAAAAAGACAGTGGGTGGCTGCCCTGGGACAGTCACCTGGCAACCAAGCTTTGCCTCACACAGGGCCAGGGTTCTACTTGCAATGCCCTTAGCAGACCTCATGTGCCATGTTTCCTGAGGTAGCCTGGGGCCAGGATGTACCAGCTAAGCACCTGGCCTCCAAACTTCCTGCAAGACCCAGGCTGGATCTAGAACCTTCCAGGTTTTCTGTGCTTTCTGCTTCTGTCCCTTGGGTCAAGGCCCCTCCCAGCCCAATGCAGATTGAGGTGGGGGCTCTGGGGACTGAACTCAAGCTTCCTCCATTCCTCCACTGCAAAACTGGTCTTCGATCCATAGAGCCAGTACCGGAGTTATGGTTCCCTGGCACAATTGCCCTGGTCCACCTCTCTAACTCTGGGTCTCTGGTAGAACCTTTCCCATCCTTGCAATCTAATCTCCCCTGACACCCTTACCCCACATGTGTCCTTTCCAGCACTCAATCTCAGTTTGGAGGGAAGAATATTACTTTAATTTAACATTGACAATGACACTGTGTAACAGCACAGGGAAGAGGTAGTGGAGAGAGAAGATGGTCAGGCTTCCTGTTCCCCAACCAGCCTTGATTTTAATGGCAGAGCCCCCGCAACCCAGAAGTACCTCTCCTAGCCTCTCAATAGGGTGAAAAGGGGCAGGATATTGGAAATTAGAAGCTCAAAACTTGAAGAAGTACTCATGCCAAATCTAGGAGAGACCTGGACATGAAGGAGAGGCTGAAAGCTGTGGGAGTCCCCTAGCGCAGGTCTTCGGCAGTGAACATGCCCCTGGCTCTGCGCAGG
>CAUYON010112772.1:0-11069 GCA_963573935.1 Arctocebus calabarensis
GGGCGCCTGTAGTCCCAGCTATTAGGGAGGCTGAGGCAAGAGAATCGCTTAAGCCCAAGAGCTGGAGGTTGCTGTGAGCAGTGTGACGCCATGGCACTCTACCCAGGGCGATAAAGTGAGACTCTGTCTCTACAAAAAAAATAGAAAAAAGAAAAAAAAAATCTTATGGTTCTTGAAGGTTTAAAACTAAATACTGTTTTAATTTGTTTCAGAAAAAGAACTTGTAAGCTGCCAAGATTTACGTATTTAATTCCATATCTTTATATTGTAGTTATAAAACCATTAAGAAGTCATGAGGGGGCGTCCTAAGGAAGACATTAAAATTATAAGGGGTATTAAAGCATGCATTTTGTATGTACAATTGATTAGAAACTCCAGAATAGTAGGTTCATTTGTCTGGACCTCTTAAAACAGAAAAATTCAAGAGGAGAGCACCGAAGGGGTGATTTTGGAGTTTGACCATGGTTATTTTCTAAACTTTTACAAGCAAGTAGTGGTGAATTCTTGAGTCCCTTCTTTCATTGTGACAAAGTGTAAATTTATTGTTATATTTTTAAATCTTGATTTTGAAATCATCTCCAGAAATATTCAGGGGCAGTGGTATTATATCACTTGATAGTCCCATTTGCCATTCCCCGAGGGAGGCCCGAGTAAACGCAACTATGTAATATCTCCTAAAACTAACATTTTCTTAGGCACAGAAATAATTCCATACTTTGTGTTTCTACCTCCCTACACTTTCTTAAACAATAGATAAATAAATAAAACCTGGGTTCTTACTACAGAAAAACGTTTGAATAGATAATAAGTCTAATGGTAAAAGCTATTAAGTGAACCAGTCTTCCTGCAATAGTGTATATTAATTAGAGCAAAAGATAGGGCGATGATAAATTTTTAGCTTTTAGAGTATTTTTTTCCCTTTTGTGAATGAGAAACATTCTATATGTCAATACTTCTGAAACTAAGTAGAATTATGAAATCATTTTATCGCTAACCTTATAATTCCTTGGTTGTTTTTATTGCACTTTATCTACATGCTAGTCGATTTGGAGGATGCAGAGAAAACCGTACAGAGAATGAGACGTGTTTGATCCCGTGCATGAGTCAAATTGCTGTAGTCAAGATGCCATTGTGTAAAACAAAAACCAGACCTTGAGTACAACTTGAGGAGTTTCCTTAGGATTTATTTCTTTAAAGCCAAAATTAATGGTATATTTGTGAAGTTGAAATTGAGATTACCAGAAAAAAACAACACATTTTTGTTATCCATGCCACTGATGCCAATAAGTAAAAAAGATGACTCGTGATTCCTTAAAATTGAAAATTCAGATGACAGTCTAATTTGGGGGGGAATCCTTACAAATATTTAAAGAAATACTTGGTGGTATTTATTTTCTGTATCAGATTTCCTACTTTTTCATATGTTTCTTTCTTCTTTTTTTCCCCCTTCCCTACTTATCTTCCATTTTCTCTTTCTCTCTTTTCTATTTTTCTCTATTTTTAATGTGATGAAAAAACACAATTGTATATTACACCAAAGGGTTTTGTCCTATAGATCATACACTTCTCTATTTTAATTCCTATTGTACATAAACTCCAAAGTATAAAATATCATATTTATAAATGGCAATATACTAGTATAATAAATACTGAATGTATAATTAATTTGTTGTGCTTAACATTTTTACTTATCTGTGAAAACTTTAGACTAAATTTGCTTTGGAATGTAGACTCTCACTTTAATTTATTTTACATTATCAACAACTCTGTGATATAAGTAACTCATCTGGTGCTGTTGTATATACCATAAGCTAAAAAATCAATACAATAAGAAACTTGTGCAAAGCTAATTGACAAATAAAAATACTTGAACTTGAACTCATATTTGATTACTATTTTCCAATAGCTCTATAGAAATCAGCCCTGTAGCATTTTCTAAAATATGCTTGGTTCTAGCCGGGCGTTGTGGCGGGCACTTGTAGTCCCAGCCACTTGGGATGGGGAGACAGGAGACTCGCTTAAGCCCAGGAGTTGGAGGCTGCTGTGAGCTGTGATGCCACAACAACTCTACCCGGGGCTACAGCTTGATACTCTGTCTCAAAAAAATAAATAGATAAATAAATAAATATAAAATAAAATAAAATATGCTTGGCTCTCCTTCCTTCAGTGAATGTGAGAATTTGGCTTTGCTCCCGTCATTACAGCTTCTGGCTGCTTCTTCCTTCCCAGTCCTCAGCACCGCTCCCCTCGGCATTCCCTTGTTCAAATTTTGAGGTCTGTTTCCCATCCTTCACCTCCACCCTCCAACCTCCCATTCACCCCTTCCTCTCAGATGCAATTTGTCTCCCTCCAGGATTTTCAGCTCTGCCCGGCCCCCCTGTGCTCTCAGCAGGTCATCCCATAACCCCACATTGCCCCTCTGCTTGGTTCCTATTGTTCTTACCAGCCCTGCCTCCTAATTCTTAGTACCGACCTTGGTGCCCACCTAACAGGCGAGTGCCAATCCCTGGGTGTCTCCCTTTCGCCCGTCCCCTAGTCTGCTGTTCTCATCCTCATCCTGGTACAGCTTTTCACTTCTGCATTCTCGTTCTTCTTCATTTGTTAATAGGATGGTTGAAGAAAATCTTTTCTAAGAGATTTTAAACCTTGCATCCTGTATTCTTAATCCTAATGCAAATGAAGAGACAGCCTTCCACCTCGGATGTGGTGCACGGCACCTCGTGAGAACAATAGTCTGCAGAGACAGTTAGAGAGGGGAAGACTTGGCTTCCCTTTCTTCTCTTACCTTTGTAATTTTACTCATTTAAAGGGATGTTTAGACTTCAGATGCACATTTTTCTTTCCCTCAATGAGTCAAATGTGAGGATTTTCCACAGAATTGGTTATCTTAGAGTTATGGGTCCAATGCCCATCCATGGACTGGGCCATATTCCAGGTAATGTCATTATGAACTTGTAGCTAGAAGTTGGCAGACATGTTATTTGTTCAAGTTGTCTGATTTCCTGGAAGAATCTAGCAGTGAGGTACATAATGAAGGACTACATTTTGGGAACACGGGTAGAGTGGCAATGCTGGAGAGCTTTGACTAAGACACACCAAAGGTCAGACGCAAGCTGCCTCACAAGCAGTGAGGCATAGGTTTAGTTACTTCATTCCACTAAATTTTAGTTTCCTCCCAGTGATAACATGTTTTTCACTATGAGTATAGTAAGAGTATTTGAGGAGATGACATTATATTAATGCCCCAAAACATAGTAAGTTTTCAATAAATAGTAGCTCCCTTCCCTGCAGTGACTTTTCCATCTCACCAAGTACCTTGGGTGCAGGACAGTCCTCACCTAATGACAGGGATGCATTCAGAGAAGTCCATCCTTGAGTGATTTTCCCATTTTTTGAACCTTGTAGAGTGCACTCGCTCAAACCCAGAGGGTGCCACCTTCTGCATCCCAGCCTGCAGGATGTCTATAGCTTTTAGACCACAAATCTGCACAGCAAATTACTGTATTAAATACTAAAAGCAAATGTAACGCAATGGTAAATATCTAAGCATTGCTAAAAATAGAAAAAGCATAGTGAAAAGATGGATAAAACATGAAGAACAGACACCTGTAGGGGGCAGTTAACATGAATGGACTTGTAGGGTGGGAAGCCGGTGGATCCATGGATCCATCACAGCTGTGATGCCACAGCTCTCTATCCAGGGTTACAGCTTGAGGCTCTGTCTCAAAAAAAAAAGCAGAACTTTTGCAACAATGTCCCTTAGTCAGTAAACAAAGAGGTACATTATAATTCATTATTTCATTATGAATACTTTGCCTAGAGATTTCCAATTACACACAACAAATTTATGATGACATCAATTGTCTTCTGGATGGTAGACTCCCGCAGGGCGTAGGTTCAACACACCCAGTGGTTATGTGAAACCACTAATAGTACTGAATACACACACACACACACACACATACACACAATGCTATTTGCTTTACATACATACTTAAGATAAAGTCTAATTTATAAATTAGGCACAGTGAGAGATTAACAACAACAATGAATAATAATATGGAACAACTCTAACAGCATGCTAGGATCACCACTTTGTCCATTGGGGCCCTTATGGAGTATAATAAGGGCCCCTTGAACACAAGCACCACAATGCAAGGACAATAATAATCCATGTGGCTACTGACTACTTGGTATACAGTGTGGACATGCTGAACAAAGGGAGGATTCATGTCCTGGAGGGATGGGTGGAGTCATGCAAGATTTCATTATGCTACTCAGAATGGCACTCAATTTAAATATTACCGAATCATTTATTTCTGAAATTTTGTTTTAAATGTTCTAGGACTGTGGTTGACTGTGGGTAACTGAAACCACCAAGCAGAACCCCAGTAACATCAGCTGCACTGAGCTCATGAGACCAAGTGTCATACAATTTGTATGTCTATTTCAAGTTATTTTTACCTTTCAAGCTAGCTGGGTTTTGTGGCTTTTTCCTCTGACGCCCACCATTGTTGGAAATCTCAAGTGTTAAGGGCATTGCAACTAGTAGTATTCCCTTTGTAACCTTATAGAGGGGTCCTTGAGGAGCAAGCACCACCCCAAAGATAAGCAGCTGAACGGAGCAGAGGGAGAGACAGTGTTGATGTCTGCACTTCACCACCACAATCAGTCATATGTGAAGGCAGAAAAAAAAATGAAGTTAATACAGTCGTACGTGTCAATTAATTTTCCTTTTACTTCAAAAAACTTAAATTCTGATACTCTACTGATTTAATCTATAATTGTAAGTGTTTTAAAACAAGATATTTTACTTTCTTATACACTTATTTTCTTTAAACATGTTCAATGTTATTTATTGATTTCAATTGTTTTCTATTTATTTACAAAAAGAGAGTAATACCATCTAAAGTAGGCAATTGACATTTTGAAAGAGAGGTGTCATATGATATGAGTTCATGATATATGACATAGTAATATATTTGTCACTTACTCACTTACAAGCTTGGCACCTGTAGCTCAAGAGGCTCAGGCGCCAGCTGCATACACTGGGCTGGCCTTATGGTGAGCCCCTGTAGTCCCAGCTACTTGCCTCAGTCCAGGCAAGACAGTCACTTAAGCCTCGGATTTGGAGGTTGCTGTGAGCTGTGATGCCACAGCACTCTACCTAGGGCGACAGCTTGAGGCTCTGTCTCAAAAAAAAAAAAAAAAATACTTAAAATACAAAATACACTCAGCTATGGACATAATATTAAAGGAAAATACTTATAGAGATTTTAAATATTTTTGATCAATGTTATTGAAACTAATTCTAACAGTCATACCTGACAAGATACTAATGAATAGAATTCATGTATTTATCTGTCTTTTGTTTGCTTTTCAAAAGGGCTTAATCTTTGTGCTTACCCTTGGCAAATGGTTTCTTCATAAACAAATGTATTACTGAGAGAATTATTACTTGAAAATATTATAAATAATATGGACATTTTTTCACCATCTCCAGATTTGTATTTTTTCTCTATTACTTTGAACATATTTTTAAAAGGAAAGAAAATAAGTGTGTATGAATAGCAACTTCGTTATTGGGCTAATTAAGACAAAATTAATTAATTTTAATTAATTTCTCCCTGTTTAGATGACTATTAAATTCACAGCAGACCAAAGATTGCGGAGATGTTTTTCTCTTAGCTCATTTACACAGGCATATGAGACCTAATTAGTATTTTTTAGTCATAAGTTATTCTTAATAAACTGGGGGCTATTGTGTTGGTTTTACAATATAGATTGATAAGAAAAGACATTTGAAAAGAAACAATCTTCTAATTTTCCTGGGCTAATTAGAAAGATATAAATTCTAATTTTAAAGTCAGTAATTTGGTATTTTTGGTAAACTAGGTTGAGATAATAATTCTAATTAGTTATACCAAATTGTTACTAAGTGAAACAAACTTAATAGTCCCTTTGAACCCGTTGAGAAAAGTTGAGTTGTAATGAATATCTCTGGGTATTGTTTTGACCTCCACTTCAAGTACACAATCATAATTTGTTTTGAATATTTTCCCAGGTACCGGACTCCGTGATTGGTACCTCTTCCTTTGTTATCTCTGCCATGGGGCACCCCATGGAAAACATGGGGTGCCGTTTCACTTCACAGAATGCAAACGCAGATGAAAAAATTTCACAGGTGAACTCTTTATGAACACTTCTAATTGCCTAGGAACAGTGTTTGAAAATCTCAAGTAATCTGCCATTATTGTAATGAATAGCATAAACTGTAATTTTTCATAGTAATTAACTTGTGTCAGCACCATTATTTTTCATTAATTATAAATGAGAACGAATGAAAGAACACCCACAGTAACAGATGTGCGAAATTGTCTCTTTGCTTCTGTTTTAGGTCTGTTTTGGTATCTACCCCCTGCTTTTTCCCTTCAGTATACTGTTGTGCGTGTACTACTGTACCCACTGAGAAGAAAATGCAAACGGGAATGCCTGCTTGTGACAGAGGGGAAAAGGTGCCTTTAATAAGGTTGTTGCCAGTGAAGTTCAGGGTTTTCACAAAAGAGGAAATTGTTACTGGTGGGCCACATGAGACAACGGGAGGAGAAACACTGAACCATTGGCACATGTAACTGACATAATTCGAGATGTTTTTGACCGTCTTTAGTCATAAAAAGTAAAAGCCGCTACCCAGTTTTGCCAGATTTAAGCATTTAGTGTGTTTAATTAAAGTCAAATGAAAAATTACAAGAAGAAAAGTGGAAGAAAGGGTTATGTTAAGATATTTATGTGGTTGGATCTTGTCCTGTGATTCTATGTTACACATTCTATGATGTTTCCAAGAGGGGCTGTCTTTGGTATTTATGCACTAAAATCACTTCCCCCAGTCTCATTAAAAATGTGTTGTCATTCCCAGGTTTGTTTTGTGTGTCGGTGTATGATTTTCTTTTTTATTTTTTGAGCTGAGACTGATTACAAGCATGGAAAGTCTTAAAATGATCATACTGTAAATTCGTTGTGACTTAACGGTTCTTTCAAAAGGTAACATAATTAGCGGAGATCCAAGGACATCGTCCTTACCCTTGATCACCTCTGTGCAAGTTTTGACTAAGACTACCCTCCGATTTATGCATATTCTATGTATAAAAAAAATGACAGACTTGTGAAAATTTCCCCATGTGAATTCCTCAGAAAATAAATGTTAGATGATAAATGAGGCCATGGTCCAATACTTTTGAAATAACTTGGCAACTTTTTTTTTATTTTTAACTTCAAGATTTTTCAGGGCTTCAAAGTCAGTAATGTTTACAGTGGATCTGTAGGAGCGAAGTAGAATGATCCATGTTTCCCAAAGTTCATCAATCCTATAACAAACTTTTGCATAACTCAAGTACTTTATAGCATATGTTAAAAAATGTATATGTATGGCACTATTTGGAAGAAGTGGTGCTAAGGGGAGGAAGCATTACTTCTTTCCTATTATCGGAGGCTGTTTACACCAATAGAATCAAGAATGATTCTATTGTTGTAAACTTATTGGTGAGGACGCTTAAAATTAGGACAGGTGACTTTTTGTCACATTTCTCCCCAAACACAGCCTACTTATTTGTCCCTAGCTTAAGGAATCCCTCCACGTTTATCCTGCATGTCAGATACATTTCTCTCTGCTAAACCCAACTAAAGGTTTCTGTCTTTATATAAGAGGTTAGAAAAACTTCAGTAGTAAATATTCAAATATGGAGGTAATAGCAGACATTTTTTTTTTCCTGGAACTGCTAAATCAAAAGCAACTAATATAGCTACAAAGATGAGAGATGGAGAAAACAGAAATCATACATTTAATCTTTGGCTCGTACCAGTGCTTACTCAGAGTTAGGATGAAATTAAATCATGCTTACTCAGAGTTAGGATGAAATTAAATCACGTGTAATGCGGGAGTGAGTGAGTTTAGGGGAGCACCTCAGACTCAGCGGCCGTTTACTGAGGGTGACTCCATGGCAGCCACATTCCTTTCTGAGGAGTAAGCCTTCTTCTTTAAATTAATAGAGCTAACTTATGAAAACTGGTTAAATATGTAAAACTACTATTATTTGAATGCTTGTCTCCTTCCAAACTCATGTTGAAATGTAATTACAATTATAACAGTATCCAGAGATGGGATATTTAAGAGGTGGCCAGACCATGATGGCTGTGCCATTATTAGATAATGCCAATCTGCCGTGAGAAGGTTCATTATTGTGGGGACGTGTTAAAAGGATGAATTTGGCTCCTTTTCTCTCTCATCCTTTCTCTGCCTTTCAGCCATGTTATGCGTCCTTCCTTCTTCCTTCGTCATCCATATTTATATATAACTATTTGTTAGAGTTTTTGATTTTTTTTTAATATCGTTTGGGATTCATTGAGGGTACAAAGAATTAGGTCACCCTGATTGCATTTGAGGTGTGTGCCTTACACCATGAGCCCCCACCTCCTCCTTCCTCCATGCTTCCCACTGTGTTCTCAATCTTACCCTGGCAGCCATTAAATGATTCGGTCAGTATCACAGTCATGTCTTGAGATAAGAACTTCAGAATGTGAATTTGTCACATTGAGCTATTCAGGGCTCTGGGGCAGCTGCTCATCGGACCACACGCACGGTGTCTGTGTTATCAGCCTAATGGGCAGCATCTGTGTTAAATTGGTGCCGAGCACCTCTCCAATCCTATGCGCTTCACTTTCAATTGGCTTCTATGATTTAATGCCCTATGTTACCACAATGTGTTGTCAGCTGAAAGCCTCCCTTTCCACATCTATTATTTTCTAATAACCAATTCTGAATGCCTCACATTCCTTAAGTTTATCTTGGCTAAGCCAGTCTGGTACCAACTTTGGTGCTAATTAGAACCCTTTGATCACAATCAATACAATCTGACCCTTGATAATTTACTCAAATAATTTAAAACTTTTTAAAAATCATGCTATTGGAAGAATGCTCAGTAGCTGCTAGAATGGATGTGGAGGATACAAGATAAAAATAACCCTGATTCAGATATGAAAGGACCCATGGCAATAGGAACTTACAAGCAATACTTCAGGTGCTGTCCAACATCTGAATTAATGCGAGAACGACATTTCCAAACAAATTTCCAATTGTCCAGACAGGGAGAAACTTTGTAATTCTACTGCTATGACTGAAGGGTTATGTTTGCCTGAAGCTTACATGTGGAAACTAACCCCAAGGTGATGGTGTTAGCAAGTGAGGCCTGTGGGAGGTGATTGGAACGTGAGAGGCTGTCCTGGTGAATGAGCCAGTGTCCTTGTAAGAGCGGCCTGAAGGAGCTCCGTGGCCCTTCTCAGACACGTGAGGATGCAAGGAGCAGACCGTCTTCTCCGAAGCAGGCCTTCAGGAGCTGGGGGGACCCGCCAGCTCCTTGCTCTTCCACTGTCCAGCCTCCAGAACTTTGAAAAATCTATCTCTGCTGTTTATAACATACGTGGTCTATAGTATTTTGTTATAGTAGGCCAAACCGACTAAGATGGTTACTAAATTGTAAGATCTGTGAACTCAAGTATTTATGTAATCAATCATTGTGTTTTCCATGAAGATTTAAATAGTGTTTTCTCTACAAATGTTTGTTGAAGAAAGGGATACATTTTACACACACAAATATACATACCAGGTATACACAGAGTTCCCATAAAGTTTGTGTGAAATTTAAAATAGACAATTATTTATATATACATATACCCAAGTAATGCAGTGAAGCCCTCTGATTGAAAATCTAAGATAATTACCAGAGTAAGAATGAGTCAGTTTTATGAAGTGATAATGGAAAAATTAGAAGAAAAGATTTTTCTTTCTTCAATTAACTCTTACTCCTTGTTCTTTTTTAAAAAAGGCAAATTCTTCAAATTTTATGTCTGGCTTTCCAAATGAGTTTCAGCCATATCATATGATATTCTCCGGCAAGTTCATTTGCTTTAGTTTGGGGACCACATCAATGTCAATAATTGTGTCCTCATTGAAAGACGGATCTTTGATATTATATTGTGAATAAAAGTACTTACCAAATTTCATTAACAATATGAATAAATCTTCTTAATGCAGCTTTTTAAAAGTGGATTTTAATTTTTTTTTATTGTTTTGGATTCATTGAGGGTACAAGAAAACAGGTGACACTGATTGCATTTGTTAGGTAAGGTCCCTCTTACAATCGTCTTACCACCAAAAGGTGTGGCACACATCAAGACCCACACCCCTCCCTCCTTCCCTCTCTCTGCTCTCCCCTATGCTCACCCCCACCATGTCATTATTGTCATTAATTGTCCTCATATCAAACTTGAGTACATGGGATTCATGTTTCTCCATTCTTGTGACACTTTACTAAGAATAATGTGTTCCACTTCCATCCAGGTTGATACAAAGGCTGTAAAGTCTCCTTTTTAATGGCTGAATAGTATTCCACAGTGTAAATATACCACAGCTTGTTAATCCATTCCTGGGTTGGTGGGCATTGAGGCTGTTTCCACATTTTCGCAATTGTAAATTGAGCTGCAATAAACAGGATTGCAGGATTGCAGGATCAAATGGGAGGTCTAGCCTGAATTCTTTGAGAGTTCTCTATCCTTCCTTGTATCAGTTTGCAGTCCTACCAGCAGTGTAAAAGTGTTCCCGTCCCTGCACATCCAGGCCAGCATCTGCAGTTTTGAGTCTTTGTGATGTGGGCCATTCTTGCTGGGGTTAGAGGGTATCTCAGGGTGGTTCTGATTTGCATTTCTCTAATAAGTAGAGATGATGAGCCATTTCTCATGTTTGCTAGCCATTCATCTGTGTTCTTTAGAGAAGGTTCTAGTCATGTCTCTTGTCCATTGATATAAGGTATTATTGGGTATTTTCATGTGGATTAATTTGAGTGTCTATAGGTACTAGTTATCAAGCTTTTGTCTGATTCAAAATATGCAAATATCCTTTCCCATTGTGTAGGTTGTCTATTTGCTTTGGTTGTTGTCTCCTTAGCTGTACAGAAGCTTTTGAGTTTAATTAAGTTCCATTTGTTTATTTTTGTTGTTGTTGCAATTGCCATGGCAGT
>CAUYON010112773.1:0-11868 GCA_963573935.1 Arctocebus calabarensis
CTGTCTCCCTGTGTCCCCAAAGGGAAGTTTCTGGGCAGATCCCGCCTGGCAGAGATGCCTGAAGTCCTCTCTCCCCAGTCTCACTGTGCCCAGCCGCAAGGAAGCTGTTACTCGTCCGCCATCTTGCTCCGCCCTCCGCCGAGTTTCATGTCTTAAGTTTAAATCTTTTATCCAGTGAGAATCAGATGTTATCTTTACTTTTAGGACTATTCTTTTCTCCTTTAGGAATTCCTATAAGACAAATGTTTGATCTTTTGGAGTGATCCCAAAACTCTCTCAGGGAATGATCAGTTTTTGCTCTTCATTTGCCTGCCTCTTTGAGCATTTGGGAAAGTTTAAAAGCTTTGTTTTCAATTTTAGAGATCCTTTTTTCTGCCTGGTCAACTGTATTACTGAGGGATTCTACTGTATTTCGGAGCTCATTGAATAACTTTTTCATTTCCTTGAGCTCTATTATCTCTTTTCTCATCATGTCCATATCTTTGGTGACCTTGTCTTTGAATTCATAATTTTTTTTTTTGCAGTTTTTAGCCAGGGCTGGGTTTGAACCCACCACCTTGGCATATGGGGCCTGCGCCCTACTCCTTTGAGCCACAGGCACTACCCCATAAATTTCTTGACACAACTTTAGAACTACTCTTTGGATGTCAATTTCTGTTCATCTTATTTGCCATCCATATTCTGAAACCATGTTCTGACATTGCAGCCATTTGCCCATGCATGGCATCTTCATTTGTATCTCCTTTGTCATTCCTTGGGGGGGGGGTTGATTTACTTCTGGTTATTCATGTTGCCAGAGTTCTTCCGTTGGTTTGCACCATGTTTATTTTCCACTGTTTGGTTATTAGAATTGGTAGGGTGAGATTGAATTGGGGTTCCCAGGTAGTAGAGATAATTAGCCCCTTACCCAAGCGCTAGGCTTTGTAATTATGACTTATCTTCTACAACCTTACACAGGCCTCTTTCAGAGTTTTGGTTGGAGACTCTGAGGACCTACTTATTGAGATAGCGCAAGCTGGCTCTGCTTTGAAATCAGCCAACCTCTATCCTATCCTAAGAATCCACAGTATTAGGTTTAAATCTCAGCTGTGGAGAGATGCAGACAATTGTGGCGCCCTGCCCCCATCCTTCAGTTCTGCTATAGAACTTCTAAGGTCAACCTCAGAATGTCCTTGGGTAGGTAGCCCCAGATGTGAGTTCCAATCATATTGTCTTGGGCAGTACAAACCCTCTCAACAGGAAGGGATCCAAGGATCTCCAATAGCACAATTGGAGCCAGGGGTCCACGTCCCTTCCCACCAGACTCAGTCCACACTGGTGTCTGCGTCTCTGCTTACCAACCCACTTGTCAGTCAGGGGACCATACCCCTGCCCGCCAGTCTCAGTCCACACTGGCAAGCCTCTATTCGCTAGTCTAGTTGGAGTCAGGGGACCATGCCTGTGTTTGCAGGTCTCAGTCCACACCTGGAGTCTTGCTGGTTCTGTTGGAGTCAGGGGACCATGCCATTGCCCTCCGGTCTCAATCCATACCCAGAAAGACTCTGCTCGGGCAGTTGGAGCCGGGGACCAGCCTGGCCCCCCAAACTCAGTCCACACCAGGCAGTCAGTCTCCCATTTGCAGGTGCCATCAGAGCCGGGGGTTCTGCACCCACTTCTGCCAGACACAGCCTGAGGGTCAACACCACTACTGGCTAGGCAAAGTCATAACCAGAGGACTGCTCCTCCCACCGAGTGTCCCTTTCTTCCCATACCCTTTTTCTCTCCCACTACTCATAGATCCCTTCCCGATGTTCGGGGGTCCACACTTTGCCCAGATCTCTCAGAAAAAGACCAAACACTCTGTGTTCTGAAGGGGGCAGAACTTCAGACCGTCAAGTGAGGCTCCCCACCTTTGGCTTCATAAGAGTCCAATTCTATCCAATTTTTCTCCCTCTGGTCAGGAGCCTCTGCCAAGGGTTGCTACTAGTAGGCCATCTTCCTTTTATTTCTTTTTCTTGTATAATTGCCTACCTAGAACTTCTACTATGTATAATGTTCAATAAAATTGGTAAGAGTAGGCATCTCTTTCTTTTTTTTGATCTCAGAGGGACAGTATTCACCCTTTTGCTGTTCAGTGTGATGTTAGCTATAGGTGTTCCATAGATGCCATTTATCAGGTTGGAGAAGTTCTTATCTGTTCTTAGTTTGTTAAAAAAGGGTGGACTGGGAGTTTGGAATTGTAGGGGAAAATATTTGTTTAATTTTATGCCTGGTGGGGTGGTGTCTGAATTCATAAGTGGGACCTCCCTGGAGAAAGAGACTCAGTGTTTAGTGGCTCTCTCCACTGAGGTAAAATGAGAGGTCTTTTGTTCCCTGCTTGCTTGCAGAGAGCCCACTGTGGGCCTCCCACTTGGGAGAGGAGTCTCGCATCCTAAAGTGGATAGGCTTTGTACTTGTAATTTCTTTCTTTCTTTCTTTCTTTCTTTCTTTCTTTCTTTCTTTCTTTCTTTCTTTCTTTCTTTCTTTCTTTCTTTCTTTCTTTCTTTCTTTCTTTCTTTTCTTTCTTTCTTTCTTTCTTCTTTTATTGAGACAGAGTCTCACTTTGTGGCCCTCCGTAGAGAACTGTGGTGTCATAGCTCACAGAAACCTCCGACTCATTAGGCTTAAGTGGTTCCCTTGCCTCAGCCTCCCAAGTAGCTGGGACTACAGGCGCCTACCAGAACGCCCGGCTTTATTTTAGTTGACACGGGGGCTCACGCTGGGTCTTGCTGGTCTCAAACCTGAGCTCAGGGCAATCCATCCGCCTCAGCCTCCCAGGGTGCTAGGATTACAAGCATGAGCCACCACGTCCGGCCTCATGTGTACTTTTTTCTTGGACCATTGCAGACTATTCCTCAGGACAATTCAAGCTTCTTTTCTTCAGTCATCTCAGTTACCTGTCAGGATATAGGAGCTGATTTCGGGCAGTATAAGGGGAGAGAAATCCCATAGTGGCATCTGTACAAAAAGTCCAGAGAGCCTCCCCCAACCCAGCTCCTTGCCCTTCCGCAAAAGGGCCCTCAGTGTCGGGTGAGGGTCACTGTGAGCCACCCTCCCCTGCTTCCTGCCCCTTCCTCTGTGCAGCTGGTGTGAAGTGTTTCATTCTGTGACTGTAGCGAGGATGGTTATTGAATGTAACGACCTACTGAGAAAAGGGTGTATATGAGGAGCGGAAGGGGTACACACCCGCAAGTCAGCGAGAAGAAAATCAAGAAAACAAATGCTCTCTTTAGTCACAGAGGGTATAGAGAAATTGAAAATAAACATACACATAAAAAATTCATTTCACAGGTGACTTCCTTACAAATAGCTGAAGTATGTTCTGGCACGGAAATACCGAAAAATAGCATTTTTGTGAAAAGAGATGATTCACAGGCATCTATAGCTCTTTCCACAATTTGAAGAATTTTTCTGTAAATTTTTTATGTGATCTGGTGCCTTCAAAGTTTCAGAGAAATAGAATAAGGCTTTAGGACTGCATCCTGTACCTAATGAAATTTAATTATTGCCACCACTTAAGCACTTATTATGAGCCAGGTATGCTAGGTGCATGCTATTCATTCCTTCTAGTCCACATAACTGTCCTGAAAGTGGACATTATTCTCCCCTTTTGCAAATGAGGACATTGAGGTTCAAAGAGGTTATTTGTCCAAGGTCGCACAGTTAATAAGTGGCGGGGCTGGGATTTGAACTCATGTCTTCCAAGGCCATGGCAGTGGTGAACCTTTCTACCCCGTGGTGGGGGAGGTGTGTCAGTTATAAATGTATTACCTCTCAGAGGCAAATGAACCCTTTTACCTACACCATCTGCCAAATAAGGCATCTCTCCTTTAGGGTGAGCACATTGAGCCATCTCAGCAGAGGGCACTGAGTTCTTTCCTGCAGTTTTCCTGCCCTGGTCTGTGGAATCCAGGATGAGGGTCCTCTGTGGCCTCACAGCCTCTGCCTGGCTATAATTTCCCACAGCTCTCTCCACAAAGAAACCCGAGTCCCCACACAGAGACCCCAGTGCTCTGAAGCCTCTTGCCGTGCCGGCATGTGACGCTCACTGTGCCCTCACCCCAGGTTGCCGGGTGACCTCCCACCTGCACTCAGAGGTGGCCTATTGCAGCAGTGCACGAGCTCAGGCCTGGGCACATCAGCCACCCCCTCTGCTATCTGAAGGTTGAACCCTACCTTCCCCCTGAGCTCTGAACCTTGTCCAAGTCCGTCCTTCATCCAGCAATCTCTCTCAGCCTTAAGGTTCCATATGGAGTTTACTTATAGTTGCACTTTCATCATAGTTAGTAGTTTATTTATTAATTTATTTTTAGTTTTTGAGGTAGAGTCTCACTCCCAGGCTAGAGTGGCATCACTGTGTCCTCAAGGACAAACTCCTGGGCTCAACCAACCCTCCTGCTTTAGTTTTCCAAGTAGCTGGGACTACAGGCACCATCACACCTAAGTTTTCTGTATTTCTGGCAGAGACAGGGTCTTGCTTTTACCCAGGCTGGTCTCAAACTCCTGGCCTCAAGCGATCCTCCTGCCTCGGCCTCCCAGAGTGCTTGGATCATAGGCATGTGCCACCATGATTCTTTATAGTAAACTTCCCTGGCTTAACCTTCTATGTGGTGTCTGTCTCCTGGTTCCTGGACTGCTGTTAGGAGGCTTTCCAAGAGCCCTGAAGATGCTGCTTAGTACTCTGGGCGTGACCCTCTCCTGGTGCTGAGCAAGGGTCCCCCATGGGTTGCCCAGTAAACACAGCTCCTGGGCCTCACACCCAGGAACCTAGTCTTCCCATCAGTTCTTCCTCCCCCACCTCCAAATAAGAGGTGACACAGGTGTCTGGCTGGGGCCAAGTTCCTTACCTGGTTCCAGTTTGGCCCTTAGGGCTCTGAGCAAGGAGCCTTCAGCTCCTGCTCACTTTCTCTCCCCTTCTCTTCCCTCACTCTCTGCAGGAGCCACACCTCATGTGCTTTCCTTGGGGTAAACAAGGACCATAATAAAACATAGTGTTAGGTAATGGCTCCCCGAATGACCGCAAGGCCAATTCCCAGCTGGCAAGTGGGATGGTTAAGTTAGGAGCTTTCTGGCTTTTTCTTGGTCATGTCAGCCAGGAGCATCTGGCAACAGTCAGGCTCCTGGAGTAGAGCCGTCTGGCCTGAGGCCGGAAGGCAGGATAGCAGTCCTGTGAAGGCACCTGGGCTGAGCCACAAATCATAGCTTCCTAGTTCAGCACTGCCATCCACCAGCTGTGTGGCTTTGGGCAAATGACTCAACCTCTCTGAGTCCCAGTATCCTGAGCTGTGCAAATGTATCAGGTTGTTTTGAGGCTTACATACAAAACTGAAAATGAAATAATCCTTAATACACATGTGTCAAATCACTAACATTTCATTTTGAAGGTGGAAGAAAGAAAGAACATGAAAAAAAAATTTTTTTTGAGACAAAGCCTCAAGCTCTATCCTGGATAGAGTGCAATGGCATCGCAGCTCACAGCAACCTCCAATTTCTGGGCTTAAGCAAGTCTCCTGCTTCCTGGGACTACAGGCGCCCGCCACAATGCCCAGCCATTTTTTGGTTGCAGCCGTCATTGTCGTTTGGGGGGCCCGGGCTGGATTCAAACCCGCCAGCTCACATGTACGTGGCTGGCACCTTAGCCGGTTGAGCCACAGGCGCTGAGCCTAGGCTCATCTCAAATAGTATTTTGACTGGGAAGTTTCTGATCCCCCAGCAGAATTAGTCTTTCCATAGGACTTTCTTTTAGTCTTTCTATGACATTCCACTCATTGTTCCCTGTCTTATAGTGCTGTGTCTATGGCTGTCTGTGCTCTTATTCCTAGAAGTCAGAAACGTGTCTGGTTCCTGTATGTGACCTCAGCGCTCACCACAGGCCATTGGGATACACTCAAAGAGTAACTGCTGATGTCAACCGATTCGACCATTTCCTTGTTGACACTTTTGTCCTTGAGTAGAAAGAAGTCATGGTCTTTGATCTCTCCTGTCATGTTCTGAGAAGGACAACCATTTCCATGGAGATGTTTTTCAGACCGTTTTCTGAAGACCTTGCCTCCAGATCTATCTGTCTTTCTAGTGCCTGTGATAGCAAAAGCACACACATCCCTAAGAATTCTGAGCTACCCACACATTTTCTTGTCGACCTTTAAATGGCAAGTTTTTTAAAAATAAGAATCTCTCTGTAAGAGTCTAACATCAGTGTCATACGTGGGTACGCTGCCATGCCACTCTCATCCCTTTCCAGTGTTTACTTTTTATTTTGTATTCAATAAGTTTCTTCCCCAAAGAGCAAAGAAAGATGAATTGGACTATTTAAAGACAAAAGCACTATTCTGTCTTCTAAAACAGCTAACTTCCCAAGACTGCTCAGGATTGAGATCAGGCCGTTTTGCTTTTGTGGACAGATGAGTGTTAGTAACTGCACTGTCCTTTGTTACAGAAAGCAGGACAAGAGATGAGGAAGTGGAGGCTCTCGCAGTTTGAGCCTTAAATCTCAGACACTAGAGGACATTTCCACCAAAACTACTAAACAATTCTATTGTTCAATAGGCTACTTAAAACAGATGTTTTTCCAATGATTATTTATTGTGTTAAAATAACCATGCCAGCAGGTGCCTGCATTACTAGTTTCTTGACCCCAAACCAGCTTGCCAGAGAGAACAGCAGCAGCTCTATCACAGCTGGCAGGTGCATGGTAGCACAGTGTTTGATCCTAGTTCTCAGAGCAGCCTCAGGAAAGGCCGTTTGGAACTGCTGCAACCAGACAGAGACATACGTCATGAGACACAGGGGTTGTTCATCAATTACTGCGCATAGACTGAAGATTAGGGAAGAATTCACCGCGCATGCTCCATATGCAAAGCACTCTTTAGAGTAAATGAACTTATGAAGGTAGTGTCCAAGGAGAATTCTTATTTCCTACCTTCTCTTGTCAATAGTATGAGCAATGAAGAATGCCACACCCCCAATTCTGGTGACACCTTCTCGGGTACTCTCTTCCCTTTAGGACAGAGTTATCTTGAGTCTTCTATTCTCTTTCCCATTCCACCCCTCCTCTTGAAAACTCAGACCCCAGCTTTAGGATTTGGTGCCCAGGAGCCCTTGCACACATTTCTATAGCATTTCTTGCTTTTCTATGTAAGTCTGCCCTCCCCCCCCCCCAAAAAAAAACCCCTTCAGGGAGCCATTCTACTTTTTGGTCCAGAACCTCAAGGAAAGGAAATTTCCGTTCCCAGAGTGGGAGGAGCTGCCATAGGGCCCCTACTCCAGGTGGAGCTTTCCGAGATGCTCCCGCCCCCCGCCCCCCCACCCCCGCTCACCTGCAGCAGGCAGAGCAGGAGGCAGAGTGTGCCTGGCCCCCCAGACTGAATCCCGGAGGGTAAGGAGCGCGCAGCTTCCAGCTCGTTACCCAGAGAGCCGTGAGCCCTGTTTCCCCTTTAGGGTCAGGAGCTCAAAACGGTTTCTCTATTCACCGCCTCTGATCACAGTGCACTCCCTCCCTCCCTCCCTCAGCAACGCCGCTCCCCAGAAAATCGTTCTCCCACACTGGGGACAGTTTTTTTTGCCTTTGGTGACATCTGAGCTCAGAGGCCGTGCTGAGTCTTGGTCCGGCGGCTCAGCCTATTTCAGCTCGCCCAAAGATACGATGGCTCCATGGAAGGGGCCTCTCTTTCGCCATTTCTCTTGGGGGCAACTAAGATGGTCACGTCTATCTCCCAACTCCAAAAAGGCTTTTTGCCTCCAAATTCTGGGTTCTCAAAGCACCCACGCGCGGCAAGTCAGACCTTGGCGCTGGGATGGCTCACCCGCCGAAACGCGAAGCAAAGGCCGTGCCGGAGGCTCGCCTGGCGGCATGCACCTTCAGGGCCCTTCAAGGGCTCCCTAAAAGTCGCTAGAATGCAAGCGCTCAGTTGTGCGTCGTTTGGCTGCGCTCATCCGTCGTGATCTAATTGCTGATGCCTGTCTTCGTTTCTGGGTGTCCCCACACTGCCTCTGTAGACAGTGGAAGGAGAGGATGGGGGTGAGGAGCGGAGGCTAGTGGGGCTGGTCTTCGCGGCTTCGCTAGCTTCCTCTCTTCACCGGGTTTCGCAGCGCGCGCGCTCTCTCCGGAGACGTCCTCCCTCCTGTTCACAGGCTGCTTCTCCACGCCTCTCCCCATCCTCGGTCCTCCTAGTTCTTGATTGGGGTGGGGAGGACACCCTTCCCTAGTCTGTTCACCTTCCCTCTCCCTCCCCCGGGAAAAGGCCCCCTTGCCCCGACAGCGCGCTCGGCCTCAGTCCGCCTTAGCAGGCCGAGCTGCTGGGCAGCAGGTCGTAGCGCCCCCCACTGTAGACCACAACTCCTGGGGGGTAGTAGAGCAGGTCTGGCTCTGGCGCGGCGTGGAGCGGCGCCAGGGCCTGCAGCCCCTGATCCTCGGGCTCCGGCTTGGTAGTGGCGGTGAAGGGACGCATGCTGGTGAGCGAGGGAGACGCGATGCGCCACAGCAGGTTCTTGAGCGCCTTGCGGAACTCCCTGCGCACGAGGCAGTAGAGGATGGGGTTGAGGCAGCTGTTGGAGTGCGCCAGGCACACGCTCATGGGGAACCCGTACACCTGGCACAGGAAATACTCCTGGCTGAAGGGCACTGCGTTGAACTTGATGAGGATGCTCCAGGTGGTGAGCGCCTGGTTGGGTAGCCAACACAGGAAGAAGGACAGAACGACAATGGTCACTGATTTGGTGACTTTGGACCGTCTCCGGGCACTGGCTGCAGCCAGGCCTCCGGCGGCTGCTGTGGCCCCTCCTTCGGTCCCCACCACGCGGCGGTCGGAGATGAAGCGCACCAACAGCAGGTAGCACAGGCTGATAACGCCCAGCGGCAGCACGAAGCCCAGCAGCACCTTCTGCAGGTGGTAGAGGCCCAGCCAGAACTGCCTGTCCCGGTCCAGCAACTTGTCCGGGAAGCGCAGCAGGCACAGCTCCTCTCCCATCACCTTGACAGTGGTGGAGAATATGGCATTGGGCAGCGAGGCCAGCGTGGCTGAAGCCCAGATCAACACGCACAATGCCTTGGCGGAGAAGCAACAGCTGTCCCTCAGCCTCTGGCTGCAGCACTCCCCTCGGCCGTGTCCTCGGGTCCAGTGGCTCTTAAGAGCGGAGGCCACCGAGTGGTAGCGCGCCACACTCATGGCAGTGAGGAAGAAGACGCTGGCGTACATGTTCATGGAAGTCACTACGGACACGATCTTACACATGGCCTTGCCGAAAGGCCATTTGAAGTCCAGCGCGTTCTCCACTGCCCAGAAGGGCAGGGTGAGAACGAACTGAAAGTCCGTCAGCGCCAGGTTGGTGACGAAGAGGTTGATGGAGGACTTGCGCCAGCCCTGCTTGCTCTTCATCAGGTAAAGCACCAGCAGGTTGCCCGCCAACCCCAGCGCGCAAACGACCCAGTACACCACGCTGATGAGGACCCGCACACAGGCCTCGGTGTCTGTGCTTTCTGCCTTGCCGCTGCCCGGGGGGTGCCCTGGCGCCGCGCCGTCTGGCAACTCCAGCCCCATCTCCCACAGTAAGTCCTGAAGCCGCAGCGACGCGTTGCCACTCACGTTGGCCACCGCCAGGAGGTCCGGGATCAGATCGAAGAGTTCTGCCAGCTTGTCCCCTCCACTGGCTTTATGCATGGTAGTTACCGTTGCAGCCGCAGTCACCTGAAGGCGCAGGTGCTTCCCGGGGGAAAGACGGAAAGGAACAAACAGGGTTTGCCCTGGTGTAGTCCCCAGGTGAGCGCTCAGGGCTGCGCTGGAGCTTTCAAAGTGGCTACTGAAGACAGGGCGGCCCCAGCGTACGCAGCACCGCCTCGGGCGCAGGAGTAGAGCGCAGCGTCTGCGTCGGAGCCGAGTTGAGCGGTGCAGCTCTCAGCCTAGCGGCCGGCGTCCAAGGGTTCTCGGGCCAAGTTCAGAATCTCTCGGTTCCTAATGTACAACTCAAACTCCCCTGCCCCCTCTGTTTCCCGCTGTCACTTGGGCTGGCACATAACTCACCCAGCTATTCAGGAGCCGGAGGAGACTCTTCTTCAAATCCCTTGGTCGCTTCCCTTCTCGCTGCTTGGAAGAGGTTTCTGTCCTTTGAGAGAGAGTCCATAAATTTCATCCACCTGGTTCTGGTGCCTAGCGGTCCGTGCGCGTCTCCGTCTCTCCGCTGTTGTCACCTGCGAGTGGGTTGCCTGCAGTGCTCTCCAGAATTCTGTTCCCAGCCGCGCTGGCGAGGCGGAGGGCGGCAAGGAGCATGCGTAACCCCCGCGCGCAGAGAGGGGGCGCTTTCCGAGGTGCTGAACCGGGGGACCAGGGAGGGAGGACGGCAGCAACCCCCCCCAGCCAACTCCCCCTTTCCTCTTCAAAGTCCTGGTAAGGAAATGGTCGTAATCCGTGATTTTCCTTTGTTGCTGGAGAAAGTCTGCTTTGACACACTTTTCCTCTTCCTTATTCCCAAACGTTACAACTAGTTTTTTTTTTTTTTTTTGTAAATTCCTCACTCCCACTTTATCTTTGAAATTATTCCATTTGGTTTCTGAAATTGTGCACTTTCCTTTAAAAAACAACGATAATGGCCTCTTTTCGTGTCGGATGATGATGAGTCCTTACTGAGTATACAAATAAAAGCTCTGCCTTTCCATCTTTAATTAGCTGACCGCTTACGTGGGGTCTGTGATTGTCAGGATTTTTAAAGGACCTTCATATAACCAAACTTTTGGGTTCGAGTGTTGCCCCTACCTCTAAGCTACACACAGCATGTAATCAGTGAGCAGACGTCACAGACATTAAATGCACCTGTCTAGCCATCAGCCCAGAGCACTTCAACAGATGGTTTGATCGTACAACCCACACGCTCTTTACTTAGCTGCAGATGGAACCGATGATACCATACAGGGCTGATATTGGACCATGAGCTCCCCTGTTTTCACTATTATTATAATCAGAACTCTAACAGGTATTCCCCAGACCAATGGCGGTAAATTCTAAGGAATTTCCTAAGGAAATGAGTGGAAATCCTTCCAATTACTTCTCCAGGTGCAGTTTATTTAAATGCCAGGTCCACTTCTCTAGTGTAAATTACACTTTTAAGGATTTACTTAAGAAATTTGAAATGTTTTCAATCTGGGATTAAACCGAAACAAAAGTATCTTCAGTATAACTGTCCTCACTCTTGAGATAATCCAGAATTCCAAGATTTACTTAGACAAAGAGGATGTGACTTTCAAGTAGAGACTTTCAAGACTTTCAAGTTTTTACTAAAAACTCTTAGTAAAAAAACAAAACCAAAAACAAACATAATATCCAAAACATAGAATGAGAAACTGAAATAATTTTGATTCCAAAGTGAGAACACTCTTAATTTCACTATAGATATTGCACTGCTCTGTCTTCCCGCTGGAGGGCGCCAGGGCTTTAGTAATAATAAAATCCAAACCAAATGCAGACTACTTCCTCCATCAGTTTCTTATCTGGAGATCAGCCCTACCCTAATTAGATCTCCTAAACCACTGATTGCATCTGTGGACACCTCTTATCTCTGTTTGATTAGCCTCACCTTCACACTCTTTTTTGCTAGCTTTTTATCTACATCAAATTTCACTTCTCTCAGCGTCACAAGTGTAACTGGGACCCCAGAAGCAGTAATATGAACCAAACACTTGTGTGGATTAAACTTGGCCTTTATCACCAAGATTCAGAATCCCAGGATGGCAGGGAGATCATTCTTAAAGTCTCCTTTCCTTTGAGAGAGTTTTGCAGATTTCTTATATCTTCCCCCAAAGTTACTATCTTTACCTATACATCATCTAGGCCCCTAATCTCTAGCTGATGGATGCAGTGTTTG
>CAUYON010112775.1:0-14560 GCA_963573935.1 Arctocebus calabarensis
AGTCCCAGCTACTAGGGAGGCTGAGGCAAGAGAATCGCTTAAGCCCAAGAGCTGGAGGTTGCTGTGAGCAGTGTGATGCCACAGCACTCTACCCAGGGCGATAAAGTGAGACTCTATCTCTACAAAAAAAAAAAAAAAAAAGCTCAGGGAACTTTCCAGCTCATTCACAGTCTCTTTCTCTAAAAGTGAACACTACTAGATTTATTATCATTTGGATACATGTGTAGTATCTATTCTGTTCCTCACTTTATTTTGTTTACTTTGATAACAAAAAGTAAACAAAAAGACCTTGATTTATAGATCTCCCCATGGTGGCATAAACACAGTTCATTCTTTCTAATGACCATATAACTATTCTATCAAATACTGTGACCATTCTCTTATTTTTAAATATGTTTTTCTCATTTATAAGTTACCTATTATATCAATACATGCTCACTGTAAAAAATATTCAAATGTATGGAAATAATACAAATTCAAGTTGTTTCTACATACAGGTTCACCTCATCATTTCTTTTTTTTGTTTATTTTGTTTTTTTTAGTGGCTGGTGCCCTACCAACTCACCTCATCATTTCTAATGACTGCATATCCCAAGACACATTAAACAGAAAAACAAGTCACAAAGTAATACTTAGAAGTCTAATAAATATCTCAAGCTTATATCCAAAACTGAACTTTTGATTTTTAACAAACATTCTCTACTCTTATCTCAGCAAAGGTCAATTCCACTCTTGCAGATGCATAAGCCAAAAACCTTGCAGCCATTCTTGATTCTTTTTTCTCTCACATTACATACCCAATCTGTTACCAAATCCTGTTGTCTTAACCTTCAAAACATATCCAAAATCCAAACACATACCACTACCTCCTCTGCACTACTCTGGTCTAACTTACCATTATCTCTCACCCTTAATACAGTACACCCTCCTGCTCTTGCCCTCTATCTTCCTTTCCAGCCTATTCTTGTCACATCAACCACAGTGAACCTCACAGGGAGTCTTAATTTTTAAGTGAGATGGGCTCTTTTGGCAGCCTGGTAAAAATCAGTGGACACCTTTTCAGAGTGTTTATAAATACACAAAAGAAATACACAGATTACAAAGGAACTAATTATGCTGATATACAGTTATCAAAAATGGTTCAATATGAAAAAAATTATAATATATAAGTATTTATTACATTAAATGGGTTCTAGCAGTGGGTCTAATAACTACTCAACTTCAAAGTAATGATGACCATAAGGGATATTTCAGGATATCTGCAACAAAAATAGTGTATTTTTTTTAATAGTGTGATTTTTATTGACAGCGACAAAGTCAAAAGTAACTAATACTACTGTGGTTTACTGGTTGCATGATTAAGTAAAGAAATACTGCCAGCTAGAAGTTAGTGAAAATAAAGATGAAATTTTTTTCTGAGTTCTAAGGTCTTCTTGAATGTTGCCTACAGATTCTGAGGGAGGAAAGATCAAGGCCTCAGTAAAATACTTCTAAAAAATCAATCAAGATCATATTACTTCCCTGTTCAAAACCATCCAACTGAGTACCATCTCAGACTAAAAGTCAAGACTTTGTATATAGTAGCTTAAGTCCAGGCAAATGGCTCGGCGCCTGTGGCTCAATGGGCTACGGTGCCAGCCATGTACAACTAAGCTGGCAGGTTCGAATCCAGCCCGGGCCTGCCAAACAACAATGGTGGCTGCAACCAAAAAATGGCCGGGCGTTGTGGCGGGCACCTGTAGTCCCAGCTACTGGGGAGACAGAGGCAGGAGACTCGCTTGAGCCCAGGAATTGAGGTTGCTGTGAGCTGTGATGCCATAGCGCTCTATCCAGGGTGACAGTTTGAGGCTCTGTCCCCCCAAAAAAACTTAGTTCCTGAGGCTCAGTGCCTGCAACTCAGGATCTAGGGTGCTGGCCACATACACTGGAGCTGGCGGGATTGAACCCAGCCAGGGCCTGCCAAACAATGACAACTAAAACAACAACAAAAATAGCCAGGCATTGTGGTGGGCACCTGTAGTCCCAGCTACTTGGGAGACTGAGGCAAGAGAATTGCTTAAGCCCAAGAGTTTGAGGTTGCTGTGAGCTGTGAGGCTATAGCACTCTACTGGGGGCGACATAGTAAGACTGTTTCAAAAAAAAGTCCAGTCAAATGTTCTCACCATACCTCTTGCCCGATTTTTTTTTTTTTTTTTTTTAATTGTTGGGGATTTATTGAGGATACAAAGAACCAGGTTACACTGATTGCTTAACCTTTTCATGTTGAAAGACCACATTCATTTAGCTATACTCAAGTAAGGCTGCATTCAAGAAAATTCGATTAGCTATACATAAAAATGTACATTATTTTGTAATTAACTACTATATACTTAATAATTTAAAAAAATCACAACTGTTAATTTTAAAGTTAATTTTTCAATGACTTAGTTGTGTCTGCTTTTTGTTGGAAAGCATTTGAATTTTGATTGCAGCATGAAGGTTGGCAATTTCAGGTGGTCCTCTAGATGAGGTCATTGATTTCTGATCTTAAAGGCGTTGATTTGGGTTAGGTAAGAGAATATACAAGGTGTCCCCAAAAGTCACACCTAAAGACATCATACATTGGGAAAATGCAGCTAAATGTACCTTTATTTACAAACTATTCATTACAAAATTTTACAAAATATTTATAAAATAGTCTCTACATGTTGACCAGTTCTTTGCAAAATTTTGTACTGAATATTTTTTAAATACATGTACATTCAGCTACAATTTCCCATTTGCCTTATGTATGGTGACTTTAGGACACCCTATAGAATCACAGCAATATGTGGATAAAAAGCAAACTTTTTTTTAAGGTATTTTACTGCATTTTTCCATATTTCAATTGGATCCTTCTTAGCATCGATGACTTTAAAATGTCATCTACTGCGAGCTCAGTCAATTCCATCTGTAGTCCTCTAGGTGCCTTGGTTATATCAACAAGGTGAGGCTGGAAAGCTAGCTTGAGTGTGATGTTATGATTCTCAAAGTCCATGAACCTTTCATTGTATTCTCCATTTAATAGGTCTATAAACATATTCTTTAAGTGATTCCCATATATCTTATAGGTTATATCAATAACCTTTGCTAACTGGGGAAAGTGTTCATCCAAAATTTCCTTTTAAAAAGGTGTGTTCTGAAAAAAAAAACAGCATTTTTGAAATGCTTGAATTTTTTAGCCATGTACCATATATCTTAGTTTTACTTTGTAAAGAGATATTCAGGTCATTTTGATTTTACATGATCACACAGAAATGCTGCATTCCTATATAAATCTTTTTTTAATAATTCACACTGCTGATTCTGTTCTTCATAAAATTTAACTATCTACTAAATTTAAAATTGGGCAGCGCCTGTGGCTCAGGGAGTAGGGTGCCGGCCCCAAGTACCAAAGGTGGCGGGTTCAAACCCAGCGCCAGCCAAAACTGCAGCAGCAACAACAACAACAACAACAACAACAAAAGAGATAAAATTTTGGCTAACACCTGTCTTTGTGATAGACAATGCACTTTAGAATGATACTGAATATATCGCTCAACTTTAGCATGTTACAAAACTTACGATGCTCTACTATATTTGCACAATATAGTTAATAATACCTATAACTTGTCACAAGTGTCATGTAAAATAGTAGCCTTAGTAGACATTTTCCTGATGCAAGGTAATGATGAAAAGAAATAAGAGCATCTGAATCTGTTAATATCCTTTTTTAACGACACAATAACCCCTTCAAGGTTTCCTGTCATGGAAGGTACACTATCTGTACATACTCTCAATAAATTTATGAAATTCAGTCCAACTTCACGACAATTCTCTTGAAAGTTATTGAAGATATCTATTCTCTGTGTTCTGCTCACAAGACTGCACAAAGTGAGTTACCCTTCATAGTCAAGAAAATCTTCTGGGCGGCGCCTGTGGCTCAGTGAGTAGGGCACCGGCCCCATATGCTGGAGGTGGCCAGTTCATACCCAGCCCTGGCCAAAAACTGCAAAAAAAAAAAAAAAAGAAGAAAATCTTCTGTTAAGACCCAAATAATACCTATTTTCCTTTTGAAGTATTATATGAAGTTGTTTTTAAAATTTTAATATTTTTGTAAAGACAAGATTTCTCTATATCCCCAGGCTGTTCTCAAACTTGTCAACACAAGCAACCCTCCTACCTCACCCTCTCAACGTGCTGAGATTATACACCAGAGTTACCACGCGGGCCTATATCAAGTTTTGTCAAGAACTATTCATTTTATGTTTGCTTAAGTGAAGCTAAGGCACAGATACAGATTTTAAAAAATATCAGGATTCAATTTAAAAAATACTTTTGAAACAGGCTACGAAATGAATAAAAACAATTAGCTATTCACTACAATAATAGTTTTAGCATCTACCCGTTTCTCATTTAATCTTTACAACTTTATGAAGTAAGGGGGAAAAAGCCTTTATTTCTTTTTACGAACAAGGAAACTGAAGCATAGAGAAGTTAAATTACTAGCTGAATGCTGGCCAAAATTAGAACCCAGTGTTATACAAAGCCATTAGAACTACTAAGTCATATTGATTCCACATGCCTGGAAATCAAATAGCATGCACTCATTTGAGAACCTGTAGTTCTCACTAAAGCAAAAGTACTATTACCAAGACAATGAGTTAGGCATAGTATCGCAATATAAAAAAATCACAAATGATTCATAATAAGGAACAAAAAACTGTATCCTAGGTCTCACACATAGAAAATATTATCTGTAAAATGTATTCCTTAATGGCTTGGCGCCTGTGGCTCAACAGGCTAAGGCGCCAGCCACGTACACCTGAGCTGGAGGGTTCGAATCCAGCCTGGGCCGCCAAACAACAATGACAGTTGCAACCAAAAAATGGCCGGGCGTTGTGGCGGGAGCCTGTAGTCCCAGCTACTTGGGAGGCGGAGGCAAGAGACTCGCTTGAGCCCAGGAATTAGAAGTTGCTTTGAGCTGTAATGCCACAGCACTCTATCCAGGGTGACAGCTTGAGGCTCTGTATCAAAAAAAAAAAAAAAAAAAGTATTTCTTAAAAGACTTTTTGATAAATTAAATAAGGTAGACTTCTGACGTATAGAAGTATTTCTTGTCTAAGAAAAGTTTTTATGATTAACCAAAAGTAGCAGGACTGAGGTACAATGGGCATTTCATTAGAGAAAACTATTATTATTATTTTGAGACAGAGTCTCACTTTGTCACCCCCAGTAGAGTGCTGTAGTGTCTTAGCTCACAGCAATCTCAGACCCTTGGGCTCAAGCAATTCGTCTGAGTATATACTTAATAGAGGATTGGCAGGATTAAATGGTAGATCTGCTTTCAGTTCCTTGAGTGTTCTCAAAACTTCTTTCCAAAAAGGTCATATTAGCTTGCATTCCCACCAGCAGTACACAAGTGTTCCCTTCTCTCTGCACCGACGCCAACATCTGTAGTTTTGGGATTTTGTGATGTGGGTTAATCTTACTGGGAGTTAGATGATATCTCAGAGTGGTTTTGATTTGCATTTCACTGAGTAAGGGCGATGAGCATTTTTTCGTGTGTAATTGTAGGTCCTGCGCCTATCTTCATCAGAGAAAGTTTCTGTTTAAGTCTCTTGCCTACATAGAAATGGGGTTATTTGTTCTTTTCTTATTGATTAATTGAGTTGTCTGTAGATTCTAGCTATCAGACCCTTGTACAACCATAACCTGCAAAAATCTCCCATTCTGAGGTTGTCTATCTGTTTTACTTACTGTACTCTTGGCTATGCAAAAGCTTTTTAGTTTGATCAGATCCTAGTAATGTATTTTTGGTGTTGCTTCAACTGCCTCCAAAATGTTTTGTTTGTTCTATCCTCCCCCTAATAATATTATTTCTCATTTATTAAGTCAGGATTTTTTGAAAATTTTGAAATACTAATAAAGGATTTATCAAACCAATTTACCACTATAGTAATAACATAAGACCAGGGCTATTACTAAAGAAACTTTTTGCAAAATAAAAGAGATCTGACAATCTCTTTATTATAGAACAAGAGTTTTCTTTTCTTCACCAAACTAAAGAGAAAACTATGAACAGAATTGGTAGAGAAGACATCTTATGTACTTCAGCCTGGTAGCATCTGCCCATGTTTTTTACTGCAAAAAATAAATACCTTAAAAATAGTACTAGACATTTTTAAGTCATAACCCCAACAGAAATCAAGAAAAACTTTTATTTCCTTTGGGTCTATTAAGGCAGATTCTTTTTCTAAGTCTGCCCTCAGAGAGCTGGCTTTGTACACTACATGCAAACATAATAGTTGTGAGTTCATATGACTTACACTACCACAGTAAGTAGCACTGTCAATTAGCACTCTAAAAAGCTGCCAAACTGGCCAAAGCCTTATTTAAAGGCCAAAGAAATATCTAAAGGACAAAGGCTACAAAGGGGTGGGGGGGCAGCATTTAGGCAGATCACCAAATTTATTATACGTCTTTGTCTGCCATACAGTTTCAAAAAAAAAAAAAAACAACAGAGTCTCAAGCTGTCACCCTGGATAGAGTGTGTGTCATCACAGCTCACAGCAACCTCCAATTCCTGGGCTCAAGTGAGTCTCTTGCCTCCGCCTTCAAAGTAGCTGCAACTACAGGCGCTTGCCACAACGCCCGACCATTTTTTGTTTGGAGCCGTCATTGTTCTCTCCCGGGCTGGATTCGAACCTGCCAGCTCATGTGTACGTGGCTGGCGCCTTGCCCGTTGAGCCACAGGCACCGAGTCACAGTTACAAAATTTTAAATCCAGGCAAAAGGGGGTAAGAAATTTCCAAAAAATTTCAAAGCAGTGAATCTTAAAAAAAAAAACAAAAAACCGAGAATAGGGTGGCGCCTGTGGCTCAGTGAGTAGGGTGCCTGTCCCATGTATGGACGGTGGTGAGTTCATACCCGGCTCCAGCCAAACTGCAACAAAAAAATAGCCGGATGTTGTGGCAGGCGCCTGTAGTCCCAGCTACTCGGGAGGCTGAGGCAAGAGAATGGCCTAAGCCCATAAGCTGGAGGTTGCTGTGAGCTGTGAGGCCACAGCACTCTACGGAGGGTGACAAAGTGAGACTCTGTCTTAAATAAATAAATAAATAAATAAATAAATAAATAAGACATGCTTTTGTATTTAACACTAGAGAGCATGGCCTGGGCATGTGTCCCAGCTACTTGGGAGACTGAGGGAAGAGAATCACTTAAGCCCAAGAGTTTGAGGTTGCTGTGAGCTGTGAGGCCACAGCACTCTACCAAGGGCGACATAGTGAGAATCTGTCTCCTAAAAAAAAAAAAAAGAAAAGAAAGGAAGAAAGGGAGGGAAGGGAAGGGGAGGAGAGGAAGAGAAGAAAAATTTACCAGGCTGAGCAACACTGCAAGACCCTGCCTCTACACAAATATTTTCAAAAATTAGCTCAATGTGGTAGCACATGCCTGTAGTCCTAGCTACTGAGAAAGCAGAAGTGACAGGATAGCTTGAGCCCAGGAGTTTGAAGTTGCAGTGAATTATAAATGTCCACTGCACTCCTTCCTGGAAAACAGACTGAGAGCCTATATAAAAAAAAGGGGGGGGGGGAAGTGAAAGGAAAGGAGAAAGAAAAAAATTAAAAAGGCATGAGAGATCTTTGTGCGGTGAATGGACTATGATAATGGCTGCACAACATTGAAAATGTACTAATTAACACTGATTTGCACACTTAAAATTGGAGAATTTTATGATAGGCAAATTATCTCAATAAAGTAGTTTTAAAATGTTATGTTACTTGGCTTAATATTATAATACTACTTAGATCTTGCTGGAAAGCATTCATTCACTCACTGAAATGTTTATTAATCATCTATTTGTCAAGCACTAGGAATACGAAAATAGACCAGACATAGCCATCTATGCATTTGCAGAGACAGTCATCGTACAATACAGAAACATAATTTAATAAAATAGTAAAGGAAGGCCCAACCAATACCTAGCAAATATTTGGTGCCAACCCCCCCAAACCATTCTAAACATGCTACCTGATTTTACTCATTTAATAAATGTGCTATAACATACAAACAAGGTGCTCTGACAGTATATAAGTGCTAAAGACTACATAACAAGCTTACTTTTCAAGACCAAATGATGATTTATTTAGAGAAAGGCATTCCAGGTAGAAAATATAACACATACAAAAAGGGAGAAATATAAAAGATACCTCATGCAGAATTTGCTGAAGAATGTCTGAAGCCAGAAATGACCCATAGGAAAAGAGCCAAATCAATCATGTCACAAAAAGCGAAGCTACACTTTTTGGAAAAAAGTTGAGTTACTAGGTATTTTCAATCCAAATGATCGCCACAACCCAAACATACTTGGTAAGTACGACCTAATTAATATGGTAAGCCAAAAGCTAAAAATACCATTAACTGCAGAAGTAGGTTTACCCATTCCTTTTCTATTTCTCTCTCCTTTCATCTCTACTTGCTGATTTCTCCAGCCTCAGCCATCATGCCTTTGTCATACAGTTATAGGTTGGCACATGGCATACAATTAGTAAATAAATTTTGTGTTTTAAATTTATGTCAATAACAGAGCAATTTAAAATATCAAATAGTGAAAATGCTTACTCCAAGTGGGCCACTAATTAATATCTACTAGGGGTAAAAAACCCTTATCCTAATTCTTCATTTAGAAAAGTTCACAAGGTGGTGCCTGTGGCTCAGTCCATAAGGTGCTGGCCCCAGCCAAACTACAACAAAAAAATAGCCGGGCATTGTGGCGGTACCTGCAGTCCCAGCTACTCGGGACTGAGGCAAGAGATTCGCCTAAGCCCAGGAGTTGGAGGCTGCTGTGAGCTGTGACGCCACAACACTACTGAGGGCGATAAAGTGAGACTCTGTCTCTTAAAAAAAAAAAAAAAGAAAGAAAGAAAGAAACTAAGTAGTACACTCATAAATGTAATTTTTTTAAAAGTCACAAAAATGTTAGAAACTTAACAGCGGTTAATTCCAAGTAATGCAATTATGGTAAAGTTTCACTATCTAAACACTTAAATGGCAGAAAAATGTATTAAATTCAAAAGTTACACATATCTATTTTGAAAGGAGAAATATAAATACCCAGCGTGTTCTATATTCACTTATCTTATACAAGAGGTTACATATGGTAGGGGAGAAAATAGATGCATATATTTCCTCTCAAGATGGTTCACTAATACACGGTTATACTATTAGTATATGGATACCAATCATAGCTTTATTTTTAATTATTAAAATCTCAGGCAAGTTAACACCTTTATGGGTACTAATTCCCTCCTTTGTAAAGAAAATTCATTAGATCTATAAGTTTATGCCTCAAAAATTATATCAATTTTGGCTCAGTGCCTGTGGCTCAACAGGCTAAGGCACCAGCCAAGTACACCTGAGCTGGCGGGTTCGAATCCAGCCCAGGCCCGCCAAACAACAATGACGGCTGCAACCAAAAAAAATGGCCGGGCGTTGTGGCAGGCGCCTGTAGTCCCAGCTGCTTGGGAAGCGGAGGCAGGAGACTTGCTTGAGCCCAGGAATCGGAGGTTGCTGTGAGCTGTGATGCCACAGCACTCTATCCAGGGTGACAGCTTGAGGCTCTGTCTCAAAAAAAAAAAAAAATTTAATTGTCGGGCAGTGCCTGTGGCTCAGTGAGTAGGGTGCTGGCCCCATATACCAAGGGTGGCAGGTTCAAACCCAGCCCCCACCAAACTGCAACAAAAAATAGCCAGGCGTTGTGGTGGGCACCTGTAATCCCAGCTACTCGGGAGGCTCAGGCAAGAGAATTGCCTAAGCCCAGGAAGTGGAGGTTACTGTGAGCTGTGACTCCAGAGCACTCTACTGAGGACGATAAAGCGAGACTCTGTCTCCAAAAAAAAAATATATATATATTTGTCTTTTGTACAGGTTATCATGCAAGGCAATGTAGTTTCTATGCCAAGAATCATAAAAAAGTCATAGCTCAAAATTGTAAATAAAGAGCTATTTTGTGATTCTGGTATAGCTGCTTAGTATTTTCATATCCTGCACTTTTCCTGCCTTAAATTATGCTACAAAGCCAAGAAGATATGGAAATCACTGACCTTTCAACAGCTCATTTTGATAGTACAGGTAGTTTCCAAATGAACTGTGTGTGCACGTGCATGCATGTGAGCAGCATGCTGGCAAAAATAGGAGATTTGACAGGAAAAGAAGAAAGGTTAAACAGGAACATTGGAAAATAACATATAAGCTCTCAGGGCTGGTAAATGCTGCAAGATAAACTTTCAGAATCCCAGAAAGTAACTGAGGACAACATATGAAGAAATCAATTACACTGAAGAAAGGTATATTTAAGTTTTATATGAGCACAAGGGAAGGTACGCTAAAATGAATGGATACAAAGAGACTGATCAAATGCTGGCAAGAATGGTCATTTCCCTTCAAACAGAAAAAAATAAAACTTCAGGAATTGTCTGAATAAAAGGTTGAAGAAAACTCAACTCAAGGGGTAAGACACTGGGAAAAATTACTGAGGAGATGATATGAGATGCAACCAAATTAAGTTGATAGAACCCAGGTTTTTATAAAACTGCTTGAAATAATCTGACTTCTCTGCTGATCTTGTGTGCTCTCAAGTGAAAACTACATTTTTTCCATTTATAAAACAATCTCAAGTTAAAATGAAATATGAAAAGCAACAAATTAAAATGAAAAGAATTATTTCAGGCTGGGCATGGTGGCTCACGTCTGTAATCCTAGCATTCTGGAGGCCAAGGTGGGTAGACTGCTTGAGCTCACAACTTCAAGAACAGCCTGAGTTGGGCGGCGCCTGTGGCTCAAAGTAGTAGAGCACCAGTCCCATATGTCGTAGGTGGCGGGTTCAATTCAAACCCAGTCCCAGGCAAAAACTGCAAAAAAAAAAAAAGAACAGCCTGAACAAGAGACTCCAGCCCTGAGTGGGTAGGGCACTGCCCTGGCCAAACTGCAACAAAAAATTAGTTGGGGTGTTGTGGCGGGTGCCTCTAGTCCCAGCTACTCAGGAGGCTAAGGCAAAGAGAATCGCCTAAGCCCAGGAGTTGGAGGTTACTGTGAGCTGTATGACACCACAACATTCTACTACCAAGGGCAAAACAGTGAAACTCTCTTTAAAAAAAAAAAAAAAAAGTGAGACTCCATCTCTACTAAAAATAGAAAAATTGAGGCAAGAGGATCACTTGAGCCCAAGAGTTGGAGGTTGCTGTGAGCTATGGTGACGCCAGGGCACCCTACTCAGGGTCACAGCTTTGAGACTCTTGTCTCAAGGAGAAAAAAAAAAAAGAATGTTTTCATTCTTTAAGAACATAATAATTTCAAATTCATGGTTTTCTTACAGAAAAAGTTTAAACAGCATATAGAATTTTATAACTGAAGAAAATAGAAATCATTTGAATTATCTCATTTTACAGAGAAATGAACTATGGCCCAGTGACTTCCTCAAGAATACCAAGATTCAGATATCCTGGACCCAGCCCAATGTTGTACTACACCATATTACTTTTCCCTTACTTTTTTCCCCCCTCATTATTCACCTTCAAAATAGTCCTCTGATTTTTCTTTGTGAACTTAGGTTCAAATATTTCATCCTCAACAATAAAAACACTCTATTAAAAGTCAACCATTGAATTACTTTCCTAAAGGACTACTTAAAAAGCACTCTAGTTATACTCATATACTAAACAGATTTTGGTATCTACACAGAAAGCCATTCGTTCACCAAACAAATTTTTGCTAACCACCTAAAAAAGACATTCATTCATCAAATTTTTACTCATCACCTACTATACACCGCAAACTGTCCCTAGTGTTAAGGAGATAGCAGGAAACCAAACAACAAAAATCCCTGTCTTCATGGCACTTAAATTATATACATAGTAGGGCAGTGATTAAGTATTAGGAAAATATAAAGCCAGGAAGGGGGATACTTTAAAGTTAAGGCCTTAAGAAGGTGAGTGAGCGAACCACGCAGATAACTGGCAGAAAATTTACAAGGTAGAGGGATTAAAAGATCTAGACATGAAAGAACATGTAAGGTTCATCCAGAGCAGTGGTTCTCAACCTGTGGGTCGCGACCCTTTTGGGGATCGAACGACCCTTTCACAGGGGTTGCCTAAGACCATTCTTCACATCAGATGTTTACATTATGTTTCATAACAGTAGCAAAATTACAGTTATGAAGTAGCAAAGAAAATAATTTTATGGTTGGGGGTCACCACAACATGAGGAATTGTATTAAAGGGTCGCGGCATTAGGAAGGTTGAGAACCACTGGTCTAGAGGAATGTGCAATGAATAAGGAGCAGAAAATGGATGGCTAGCCACTGGAAAGATTTTGACATTTCCTCTGAGAGATAGGTCAATAGCGGGTTTTGAGCAAATGAGAGAGAAAGTTCTAATGTAAAATACAGAATCATTCCAGCTCCTGTGTTGGGAGTATACCATAACTGCAGTGATCCAGGCAAGAGATAACAGCTTGAATCAGAGTAGTGCAGAGAATTATGAAATGTCGAATCTAGATTTATTTTGAAGGCTCAATTTATGAAATTTGCTAACGGACTGGATAGACTGTGAAACAGAGGAACAGTAATGACTTCACGGTCTTTGGATCCAGCAACTGATGGACAGAAATGTCTCTTACGGAGATGTGCAGATGGAGAAATCAGCATGTTTTGAGAGTAATATCACTTGTGAACATGCTAAGTTTAAGGGCACCGGCCCCATATACCAAGGGTAGTGAGTTTGAGCCAGCTCTGGCCAAACTGCAACAAGAAAAAATAGCTGGGCATGTGGCGGGCACCTGTAGTCCCAGTTACTTGGGAGGCTGAGGCAAGAGAATCGCCTAGGCCCAGGAGCTGGAGGTTGCTGTGAGCTGTGATGCCATTAACTATGTCAAATGCTGGTGACAGGTCAAATAAGATTAGGACTGGGAACCGCTGTTTTACTAAATATATATTCACTTTATAAAGTAGTTTAATATGGCTAATCCTCATCAGAGGAACAAAGGTTCCAACATTTCCCTCCCTATGAATTCTGCTCTGTTTCTGTCACCATTTATTCCCATCCCTAGACATAGTAAGCTTAAAATATCACTCAAGACTTGCTATAGTAGTGCACATAAGTTACAAAAACAAAACAAAACAAAAAACAAACCTGAGCTCTGAAATTTACAAAACATTATGGCAGCTGAGGAGGCTCACACCTGTAATTCTAGCAAGCTGGGAGGCCGAGGCAGGTGGATTGCTTAGGTTTGAGACCAGCCTGAGCAAAAGTGAGACCCGGTCTCTACTAAAAATAGAAAAACTGAGGTAAGAGGATCATTTGAGCCCAAGTTGGAAGTTGCTGTGAGCTACGACCCATTGCACTCTACCCAGGGCAATAGCTTGAGACTGTCTCAAAAAAAAAAATAAATAGATAAAAATAAAAAACATTAAAATTTCTCCAAATGAAAACAAAATCCACTTTCCACCCCTTTCTTGGTCTCTTATGCCACACTGAGAGCAGAGTCCCCTTTCTGATGAGGTCATGGCATTTCTAGGGTGAGCCTTTGACTAATTTGGTGTAAATTCAATAAGGGTTCCCCCTCTCCCATTGCAGTCAATGGAGTAGACTTAGACTATATTTTAACATATGCATTCCCAAATTAATCACTTCTATAAGATGAATTTAACATCAACCATGGGGCGGCACCTGTGGCTCAGTGAGTAGGGTGCCAGGCCCATATACCGAGGGTGGCAGGTTCAGATCGGGACCGGCCAAACTGCAACAAAAAAATAGCCGGGTGTTGTCCTGGGCACCTGTAGTCCCAGCTATTTGGGAGACTGAGGCAAGAGAATCACCTAAGCCCAAGAGCTGGAGGCTGTTGTGAGCTGTGATGCCATGGCACTCTACCCAGGGCAATAAAGTGAGACTCTGTCTCTTAAAAAAAAAAAAAAAAAAAAAAAAGGAAAGAAAATTTAATTCTAAAAATGTGGATTAAATTAACAGAACTCAATAGATCTAATTTTTTCTATTTGTTTACCTTAAAATTATATTTAACTCTGAAAAGTCAAGAAAAGCACTTTACCCTTATGAACTAATTTTTTTTTTTTTTTGAGACAGAGCCTCAAGCTGTCATCCTGGATAGAGTACTGTGACATCACAGCTCACAGCAACCTCCAATTCCTGGGCTCATGCAAGTCTCCTGCCTCTGCCTCCCAAGTAGCTGGGACTACAGGCGCCTGCCACAATGCCTGGCCATTTTTTGGTTGCAGCCAAAAAATTGTTGTTTGGCGGGCCCGGGCTGGATTCAAACCCGCCAGCTCAGGTGTACATGGCTGGCACCTTAGCCCATTGAGCCACAGGCACCGAGCCATTATTAACTATTTTTCAAGTTTTCATATTACTTCTTCTTTTTTTTTTTTTTGTAGAGACAGAGTCTCACTTTATCGCCCTGGGTAGAGTGCCGTGGCGTCACACTGCTCACAGCAACCTCTAGCTCTTGGGCTTAAGCGATTCTCTTGCCTCAGCCTCCCTAGTAGCTGGGACTA
>CAUYON010112776.1:0-10520 GCA_963573935.1 Arctocebus calabarensis
AGTGAATCGCTCCAGCCCCTATCAAGTACCCAGGTTGTCAGGCCTCACCTCCCCCTGCCAAATAGTGACAGAGAGTGGCGGACTAGCTGAGGAGCCACAGACCTCACTGTGACCCAGGCAGGTGCAAACCTCTGGAGCATCTGCTCATTGGAGGAAACTGGATGACAGGCCTGCAGGATTACCACTGACTGGTTGTGACTGAGGGGCAAGGAGAGGAAGGAGGCATCAACCTTCTCAGACTAATCTACTTGCTGGGGGGGGGGGCCCTACTGAGCTCACAGAGCACCGGAGCAAGTTATACGAGAGCTTTCAGCAGATCCCTGCTATCTAGGTGCCAGAGACTTTTAAACTCTTCCATTTGAGACTGGTGCTGGCTGGGAAAATTGATTGGGACCTCCTCAACTGGGCCAATCACCTGAGGACTTTCCAAATTGGTATCCTGGGTGTGTGGTAGTGGGAAGGTTTGATTTTGCTTTTCCAATTGTTGCCTGTGGGGGGTGAGGTGACTTAACTGCTGGTATTTCTTCACAGCTCAGATTTCAATACAGAGTAACTGATTCTCTAGGGTAAGACAAAGACCAGCTGACAATAAGACAGAGCCACTTAACCCCACCAAACCAAGAAGGTCCCCAGTTTTGCAAGCAGTAAGCTCTCTTTCAGTCCTTGGCAAAACTCTAGGGGAAAAGGTACAGAAACCAGTCCCAGCTTTCAAGCAAAGGACTGGTCAATCACTATTCCTAGAACCCCCAGCCCAAATTGTCCTTAGCTACTCATCCAGCCAAACAGTGTAAAATGAATCATGGGGCGGAATCAATGGAAAAGCCCTGGAAACATGAACAACCAGAATAGATCAACCCCCACAAGGAACAATTTGGCGTACACAAATGATGATAACTATGCATAAACAGATGACTGAGATGTTGGAAATCGAATTCAGAATTTGGATTGCAAACAAGATTAATAAAATAGAGGAAAAATTGGATTTAGAAATTCAAGGTGCATTTCAAAAATTGTCTCAAGAAGTCAAGGAATTCAAAGACCAAATGAGCAAAGATTTTGACACATTGACACAAGAAGTTGCAGCCCTCAAAGTTCTGAGAAACACAGTAGAATCCCTCAGCAAGAGAATGGAGCAAGCAGAAGAAAGGATTTCTGACATGGAAGACAAAGCTTTTGAACTCTCCCAAATCTAAAAAGAGGAAGAGAAATGGAAGGCAAAAATGGATCATTTTCTCAGACAGCTCTGGGATAACTTGAAGAAAAGTAATATTCACCTTATAGGGATACCTGAAAACGATGAAGTGGTGTCACAAGGCCCAGAGAAACTTATTAAATGTAGAGTATCAATGTCTTTATATAGTGATCAAGAAAATGCCATGAAGGCAATCTCTAACAGTAAGATCAAAATATTTCTGATTGTATATGAAGCACATTCTGCCCTATGATTGCACCAATGTAAACAATTATGATTTAATAAAATTATTAAAAAAAATTTAAGCCTTTTTAATTCTGTAAAGTAGAAACCTAATAAACACATGTATATGTAAAAAAAGAATGAATATTTTTAAATAAAAAGTACACAATTTACACTAACTATTCAATTACAGAGAAAAATTAACAATTAGTATAATTAATAATTAATATAAATTTCACATTGACTATAACAAGTATTGATGTATAGTATACAACTGTTAAAAAAAGTTAAGATTTGACCTGCAAAGGCCAACTACATTTTTTGAAAACAGTACAGCATTGTGATCAGTTTAACTTTAAAAATTTTTATTTATCTTAACATTAATAACATACAGTTTCATTTTTATTCTCCAAATCAATAATATATTATAAAATATGTTAAAAAGATGAGTAAAATAAATAATATACTTATGCATTCTTTAAAACATTCAGGAAATTTTGAAACACTAATAGTAAGAGCAAACCAAATCGTTACATACCAGAGCAACTCCAACAGCATATTTCTTATTACATATCTCTCTAGGATATGTGCTTCCTATAAAGGTAGGCTGTTCCCTGAAACTAAAAAAGCAACTTTCCTTATAAGGTGCATTTTTAAGTATTACTATTAATAATTTTCAGAGCAGCAATGTTGAACCATTACAATGTCCTAAGCACTGGGACACTCTGAATTATACTACATGTATTTAAATGTGCTTTTTTTCCCTCAAAGCTTGAATATCAACAATCATTATTTTTTTCCTTGTGTCCCTTAAAAAGTATGAGCCTGTTGGTGTCACTGCTGGCATTTTCTCTTCTTTCTTTGGGATGCCAGACACTCCCCTGTTCTCTTTCTCTCTTTCTCCTCTCTCTTTCTTTCACTCCTTCTCTCCTAAGACAATAAAATAAATTTTATACTTTTATATCCTAAAAAATAATATTTTGATATACATTTTCCTAGATTTCAATGGAATGTAGTTATTTTGAATTTAATGAATATCTGATCATTAGGTCATTCATAAGTAGGTCATTCAATGGAATGTAGTTATTTTGAATTTAATGAATTTTGAATTTAATATCTGATCATTAGGTCATTCATAAGTAAACTGTTTTGGTTATTTCAAAACTTCTATGGAAGTTTACTTTTTAATTGATGGGGTTTCATTGAGGGTACAAAGAACCAGGTTACAATGATTGCATTTGTTGTTTTTGTTTGTTTGTTTGTTTTGGGAGGGTGGGGGTTTTTTTTGGCCCGGGTTGGGTTTGAACCTGCCACCTCTGGTATATCAGGCTGGCACCCTACTCCTTTGAGCAACAGATGCTGACCCTATGATTACATTTGTTAGGTAAAGCCTCTTATAATTTTGTCCTGCACCCAAAAGGTGTGCCACATACCATGATCCCACAACCCACCTTCCCGCTTACCTGGTAACTTTATGTCGCTTGATAAAAATTTGTAACTTTTGCCATATATGGCTTCTTTAGGACAGGATTGTAGCTTACATTGTTTTTACATCCATGATATATATAAATAAATATATATAAAACACAATACATAAATAAAATATATATAATATATAAATAAAATGCTTATTTTTATAATTAGCTTATTAAACCATTTTCGGTTATTCTTTTAATGTTATAAAATTCAGAATTTTATACTTACGCAAATAAGTATGCAATGTTATACTGCTTCATCTTAAGATCTTTGTAATTCCACTCTAAAAGTTGAAATAATACATTATCGAAATCCCCTGCAGTAGAAATTTTATTTTTATTTGACCATATTTCAATGGAAGATATTACAACTGTCATTTTTAACTGGGTAAGCATCTAAAGGAGAAGGTAAATTTTTTAAAAAGTAATTAATTCAAATGTTATATTCAAATCATAAAAACATCTTTAGTACATTTAATACAGTATTTTAGTTATGAAAATTCTCAACAGCACAGCAAAACACTACATACAACAATTCAATTTTATATATATTTTACAAAATATATGTATGAAGGAAATAGTTTCAAAACTTACAGTGTTAACAAGACCAATTATTTGAATAACCTTCTGTGTTACAGCCTTTGTATCAGAGCCCATGTAATCAAACTGAAAAAGATAAGTGATTTTCAAAAACTAGTAGATGTAATTAACATACCATATTCCTTTACATGTACAATGTGCTATACTCTAAAGTAGCAATATAACTACATTCCATTGAAATCCAGGAAATCAATAATAACATATAAATAATGATACAATAACAATCTTTAATAACGTGATTAAAGTTTAATGCACTCAATGTGTGGCAACATTTATATTGTTTATGAAAAATGAATCTTTGATTTAAAATGTTTCAAAATACACTTATTTCTAAAATTACAAATATAAAAATGTATCCAATGTACTCACTACTATTACAAAACCAATGTAAAATCACCCACACTTTCATATGGAAGATAAAACACAACTATAGCCTAGGATGAAGGAGGGAAAGGAGAGGGGAGGGAGGAGGTTGGATGGAGAGATGATAAATGGTGGAATCATTTCTATGGTGAATATTGCAAGGGTACATGTCAAATCTATTAAGTGCAGAGTATAAATGTCTTAACATAATAAGTGAGGTGAAGGCTGTGTCAACCAGTTTGATGTAAGCATTGCAAATTGTATATAAAATCAGCACATTGTACCCCATAAATGCATTAATGCATACATGATTTTTGTATTTATGACTTAAAATTAAAAAGGGGAAGAAAAACATGTAAGCCAAGATAAGCATATAGGTAGAAAACTATGTAAATTTATATATAAATGAGAGGAAGAAATATGACAACTATTTAAAATGGTCAATCAATGTAAAAGATATCTCAGTGTTAATTGTAGTATTTCTCATACATTTCTGTAGGTTAAAAATATTTCAATAAACTATTTAGAATACAGCTTTATAGGAATAAATTGAAAGAAAAATAACAAAATGATATTGAAGAATGAGAAAAGATCCAAACAAAATGAAAAATGTGGAAAGAGTCTTAAGAGAATAAAGATATAGATTAAAACTCAAATTAAAACAAGGGAATAATCTGACAATATTAACACCTAGTAATATTATGGAACATTGAGGCAAGGTGGCCAACTGAAGCCAGCTTTTAACAGAATGTCCGATCCAGAGGGAGAAATTATGGCCAGAATCAGCCCAATAAAGGTGAAGATCAGGAGCTGAGCTGAGAGAGAATTGATGGGTTCACATCACCCCTGCTGAGGCAAGCTGGGACTCCAAGGAAGAAAATTTCAGGTACAAAGCCCATCCCAAAGAGGAGGAATCATTCCTCTCCCCACCCCATGAGAGTGGCTTGCTGTGTTATCTCTACAAGCAAGTAGTGAATAGAAGACCTCTTGTTACATCACAAGGCAGAGAGTGAGCTGAAGGCCAGGACTCCTTTCCCAGAGAGATCCCACTGTAAGCCTGGGCAGTCTCTTGCCCAGGGTAAAAGTTGAACCAATATTTTCCCTGCCTTACTGAACTCCCAAACCACCTGCCCCCTTCTTCTGATGGTCTAATCTGGAGTGTCTGGAAAATTTTTACTGGGGGAGGGCACCTCATGGGCTGCATAGCAGTGATGCTGAAACTATAACTGTTGTAGAAACAGGGTGTCACAAAGGGAGAGATACTTGTCCCGTGCTGGAAAGTGCATAGCTGTGGGCAGCGGTACCACCCACCCACACACACCAGCTCCTGTGACCACCCACAGGCAACACCACCCCTGACTGTGGTGGTGGCTCCATGGACCCTCCCACTGAGCTCATATTTGAGACAGACACCTCTCCAAATCTGTGGAACACTGAGGAAGCCTGACCATGCCCTTCAGGGGTTCCAGAGTTGAGGTCAAGATAGTGGCATGGTCTCTGAGGGAGAGACCCACACTCTGTGATGGGATGTGTAACACCCAACTGGGTACAGATGCAGGTGGAACACTCCCCAGTTTCCAATGAACACCAGAGAGAATTAGGCCTGAATTCCTCCTGTCTGTAGATTGCACAGTGAGACTGCCAAGTCACTGAGGCATTGACTCCCCTTTAACGCAGAGTATTAGGGAGAGCTGGGCCACAGTCCTGTAGGGTTACCAGTGACTGGGTGTGACTGCAGTGCAAGGGGAAGAAGGAGGCAACATTCCCCCTGGATTAATTATTTTGCTGGGCAGGCCTTTCTGACTCCACAGAGCACCAGAGAGAGTCAGACTTGAGCTACCACTGGACCCTTGCTGTCCAGTTTCTGGAGATTTTTTGAGCTCTCCCATTTGATCTGTGTTTGTGCTGACTGGGACAACTGGTTTGGTACTCTTGATCTTGGCTGATCACCCAAGTACTCTACAAGGTTATACCCTGGTTGCATTATATTGGGAGGGTTTGACCTCCTCTTCCTATTGTTTCCTGTGGGACGCAGGTGTCTTAGATTCTTTTATTCCACTACAGCTGTATTTTGGCCCAAAGTCACTGACTCTCTAGGATTGGACAGAGTCTAGCTGAATACAAGACAGAGCCACCTAGGCCCATCATACCATGTGAGTCCCCAGCGCCTCAGGCTGTGGTACTGAACTGGACCTTTGTTAAGCTGTAGGGAAAAGGCTGCAGTCACCAGTCCCAACACTTTGGTAAAGGCCTGGTTAATTATAAATCCAGGCATCCTCAATTTAATTTCAACTTACTAGCTTCTCCAGCCAAACAGTGAAAAATAACCATGGGATGGAATCAGTGGAAAAACTCCGGCAACATGAATAATCAAGGCAGAGCAACTCCCCTGAGGTATGACAAAGGAGATGCAACAGAAGATACCATTAATAAACAAGTGGCTGAGATGTCAGAGATTGAGTTCATAATTTGGATGGCAAATAAGATTGACAGAATAGAAGTAAAGTTGGAATTAGAAGTTCAAGGAGTAATTCAAAAGTTCAATGAATTCAGAGACAAAATCACCAAAGATTTTGACACATTGAGGCATGAACTTGCATCCCTCCAAGACCTGAGAAATACAATAGAATCCCTCAGTAATAGAATGGAGCAGGCAGAAGGAAGGATCTCTGACATTGAAGATGAAGTTTTGAATGCTCCCAAATGCTCAAAGACAAAAAGTAGTGGAGAACAAAAACAGACCATTCCCTGAGACAGTTATGGGACCACTCCATGAGAACAAACATTCACCTTATAGGAATTCCTGAAGGAGAAGAGGAGGTTCCAAAAGGCACAGGTGTTCTACTCCAAAAGATAATTGAGGAGAACTTTCCAAACATGGCAAGAGATACTAAAATTCACATAGAAGACAGTTTCAAAACCCCAGCACATCTCATTCCAAATAAAACATCTCCAACACACATTGTAATTAACTTTACCAAAGTTAATATGAAGGAGAAAATCCTGCAAGGAGCCAAACAAAAGAAAATCATAACATACAAGGAGAAAAATATTAGAATGACAGAAGATCTCTCAACTAAAACTTCCCAAGCCAGAAGAGGATGGTCATTAACCTTCAATCTCCAAAAACAAAACAACTTTCAGCCCAGGATACTGTATCCAGCTCAACTGAGTTTTGTTTATGATGGAGAAGTCAAAGACTATAATGACATACAAACATTGAAGAAATTTGCCATAACTAAACCAGCTATTGAGGATATTCTCAGACCTGTCTTCCATAATGACCAGCACAATGCTCTATCACCAAAGTAAACCCACTTAGAAATTTTTATCAAAATCCAAATTCCACAATGATGAAAGAATTAAAAATGTCCACTGGTCATTTGAAAAATTTGACACCCAAAATACTATCAGGCTTATCAATACTCTCAATGAATGTGAATGGCTTAAATTGTCCTCTAAAGAGGCACAGGTTGGCTGAGTGGATACAAAAACTCAGGCCAGATTCTACTGAATACAAGAATCTCATCTTACCTCAAAGGATAAAAATAGACTCAGAGTGAAGGGATGAACATCTACATTCCAGGCAAATGGAAATCAGAAAAAAAGCAAGGGTTGCAATTTTATTCACAGATACATTAGACTTTAAACAAACAAAAGCAGGGAAATACAAGGATGGTCACTTCATATTTGTTAAGGAAAACACTCAACATGAAGATATTTCAACTACAAACATTTATGCCAACCACAATGCTCCTCAATTTATAAGTGATATCCTAACAGACATGAAGAAGTTGATATCTTCCAGCACCATCATAGTCAGAGTTTTTAACACCCCTTTGTCAGTCTTAGATAGATCCTCCAATAGGAAACGAAGCAAATAAATTTTGGAGCTAAACTTCATACAATAATTGAATTTAAAAGACATCTACAGAACATTTCATTCTAACAAAACTGAATACACATTCTTCTCCTCAGCCCATGGAACATTCTCCAAAATTGATCACATCTTATGTCACAAGGATAACCTCAGCAAATTTAACAGATATAAATTATTCCTTGAATTTTCTTGAATCATCTTGGAATAAAAGTTGACCTTAAGAATAACAGGAATCTGTATACTCATACAGACATGGAAACTAAATAGTCTTATACTGAATGATACCTGGGTCAAAGATCAGAATAAAAGAAATGGCCAAATTTTGGGAACAAAACAATAATGAAAACATGAATTATCAGAACTTCTGGGATACTGGAAATGCAGTTCTGAGAGGGAAATTTATAGGGCTGCAAGCCTTCCTCAAGAGAATAGAAAAAGACGAAGTCAACAACTTAATAGGGCATCTCAAGCAACTGGGAAAGGAAGAATATTCCAATCCCAACCCCAGCAGAAGAAAAGAAATAACTAAAACTAGAGTAGAATTAAATGAAATCAAAAACATAAGAATTATTCAAGAATAAAAAAGGTGGTTTTTTGAAAATCTTAACAAAATTGATAAACATTTGCTAACATAACCAGAAATACAAAACTAAAATCCCTAATATAATGAATCAGAAATGACAAATGCAAAATAACAACAGACACCTCAGAAATTCAAAGAATCCTCAATGAATACTACAAAAAACTCTATTCTCAGAACTATGAAAATCTGAGGGAAATTGACCAATACTTGGAAGCATGCCACCTTCTTAGACATAGCCAGAAAGAAATGGAAATGTTGAACAGACTTATATCAAGTACTGAAATAGCATCAACTATAAGAAATCTCCCCAAAAAGAAGAGTCTAGGACCATATGGCTTCACATCAGAATTCTAGCAAACCTTTAAAGATGATCCAGAACCTATATTACTTAACCTTTTCAAAACATAGGATAGGGAATACTTCCCAACACATTCTATGAAGCAAATATCACCCTGATCCCCAAACCAGGAAAAGAACCAAGAAAATAAAATTATAGATCAATATCTCTAAAGAATATTAATGCAAAAATAGTCACCAAGATCCTAGCAAATAGAATCCAGCAACACATCAAACAAATTATACACCATGACCAAGTGGGTGTTATCCCAGGGTCTCAAGGTTGGTTCAATATAACTAAATCTGTAATATAATACATCACTTAACAAATTAAAAAGCAAAGACCATATGATTCTCTCAATTAATGTAGAAAAACCATTTGATAATATCCAGCATCCTCTTATGATTAGAACACTTAAAAAAACAGGTACAGAAGGGACATTTCTTAAATTAATAGAGGCCATCTACAGCGAACCTACAGCCAATATCGTATCGAATGGACTAACATCAAAAACATTCCCATTGGTTTTTGAGAGGGGATGAGGAAGATGGCGGCAGAGATGGTCCCATAGCCCATCTCTCCCCGGTCAGCAGGTGAGAGGGTGGGAGCTCTGGATCTTTTCCCCTGTGAACTATTGGAGTGGACGGGCAGCTGGTGAGACACAGAGATTGGGAGGATTGGCGTGTTTGAAATATAGTTCTTAACCATGGAGACTGTTGCAAACTGTTTCCCCCTGCTCAGTGGAGGGGCAGCCATCCCCTCCCATAGTGAGGACAGCAGGTCCCAACCTACAAGCCCTAATTGGAGAAAATTCCACTGAAGCTTGGATCTCAGAGTTTGATGATCAGAAAGGGGCGCTGCTAGGATCCAGGGAGCACCGGGCAGCCCTGGCATGAGCCAAAGGACCCGGACTCTGCCGGACAGACACATTGGAATGTCCAAAATGGTGAGCACCTTTTCCCCAGATCATTGAGAGAAAGAAAGAGTGGGTGACTACTCAGCGCTATACTAGACGGGGACCCTGGTGAAGCATGAGAGGTGCGGAAAAGACACTTTGAGCTGTGGGAGTTGGTGAAGAGGGCCCCCAAGCACTTCAGCTGGAGAAAAAGCAGCAGATCAAGGTCCCAGCAACAGCCCTGCGGGAGCCCCCTCCACTCCAGCCGCTGAGGCCATTGCGAGGCACAGCCATAGCAACCACGGACGCTGTGGCTGAGAGTTGCAGTGCAGCTGCCGACGCAGCTGCCGCCGTGAGTCACGGTGCCTCCACAGCCCGAGATCCACAGTCACCGTGAGTCCCCTGCCCGCAGTCACCACGAAACCTGCTCGCACGCCCTGCTGTGGGCACCCCTCTCACAGACCATCGTTGTTGCCGGACTGCGAGACAGTGGGAGGGCAGAGCGGAGAGTTTTGGATGACCCATGCACCAAGGTTGGAGGTCGAGATTTGGGGGTCAGAGGTGAGTCTGGTTTGGAGCTGAGCATCCAAAATAAATCACCTTCTCCAATGCAAACCAGCAGAGAAACTCCAAACATGGTGACTGGCAAAATAGTGTGGTTTCCATAGAATCATTATAATTGGTGAATCACATGTAAGCCTGGGAACCACTCACAGCGCTATCTGGTGTTCACAGTGTGTAATGCATTATAAATTAATTCCACTTAAGTTGACAACAGCAGCATACATAAGGACCTTTATTTCTATATACATATAAGAATAATATTTTTGAGATTTTTTTTTTTATTGTTGGGGATTCATTGAGGGTACAAGAAACCATGTTACACTGGTTGCATTTGTTGGGAAAAGTCCCTCTTACAATCGTGTTTTGCCCCCAAAAGGTGTGGCACACACCAAGACCCCAAGACCCCACC
>CAUYON010112778.1:0-49041 GCA_963573935.1 Arctocebus calabarensis
GCTGCAACCAAAAAATAGCCAGGCATTGTAGCAAGTGCCTGTAATCCCAGCTACTTGGGAGGTGGAAGCAGAAGAATCACTTGAGCCCAGGAGTTGGAGTTTGCTGTGAGCTATGATGCCACGGCACACTACCCAGGGTGAAAGCTTGAGGCTCTGTCTCAAAAAAAAAATCACTTAAGAGGTCAAAAAAAATTCTAGAATTCAATGCAAATTATGACAAAAGAATCTGTTACAGGCCAGGCGTGGTGGCTCATACCTGTAATCCCAGCACTCTGGGAGGCTGAGGCAGATAGGTTGCCTGAGATCCAGGTTCGAGAGGAGCCTGAGCAAGAGCTAGACCCCATCTCTAAAAATAGCCAGGCGTTGTGGGGTGCCTATAGTCCCAGCTACTTGGGAGGCTGAGGCAAGAGAATCACTTGAGCCCAAGAGTTTGAAGGTGCTGTGAACTATGAGGCTACTGCACCTCTACTGAGGGCAACAAAGTGACACACTGTTTCAAAAAAAATCTGTTACAAATGTATCAAAATATCTCACTAAAAGGTGTGAGGGGAAAAGTGCTGATCTAAATAACTTTGGAAATGAGGAAAGTCCACAAGACTAAAGGCAAAAGAGCTTCACATAAGCATTGTACTCTAGTTGATAAAGCTTTTCCCCACCAGGGTTTGGGTTAATGCCGATACTGCTACACACGTGTACTGAGTTGAACGGTGAGTAAATATCGATGGATGGTGGGAGCCAGTTTTCTCACTGTTGGAGCAGGAATTTACCAATAAGCAAGGGGAGGAGGCTAGAATGATCCATGTGGTAATGAATTAGAGCAGCAGACATAAAAATAAACTCATGTTCATACAGAAATATTTATAGGTACACATAGATACTCAGGTTAGTATGTTCATTTATATGCCCTTGCTCTGTCAGCTGAAGGGGCCTTGAAGTAATAACACCCCAGTAGCAATGAGCAGACCTTGTTCCCAGACCACCCTGAGAGATCCAATTAAAAGAACCAAGGATCCTTGGGGAAACGGCTGATTCTAGAATTGGGGTAGGAAATACACAAGAAGAACCTGGAGCATCTTGTAGGGCCAGAAAGTACTAAAACAGAAAACAAAAAATTCTACATGGATGGGAACACGGCAAAGGGACAGGGGAACAAAGTGAAAGAGCTCCCAGTGGTCACAGCTGGAAGGATGTAAACATTAAAATGAAGTTGTATGGGATTATGACGCAAAGTATAAAGCAAATATCCAGGCATCTATACCTAGTACTAATAACAAAGTGGGGCAGGCGAGATTGATCTCCCATGCAGAAGACTTCCAAGTAATTTATGAAGATGCTCCCCCTAGAGGGGAGGTGGGCATCACTCTCCTTAAATGTGGGCTTCACACAGGGACTTCCTTCTGAAGATTACAGTGCAGAAAGTGTGGGAGAAGAATAACTTCACAGGCTGGGCCCACACCTGCAATCCTAGCACTCTGGGAGCCTGAGGCAGGACGTTCATTTGAGGCCAGGAGTTCAAGACCAGACTAAGCAAGTATAAGACCCTGTCTCTACTAAAAATAGAAAAGCTGGTCGTCAGTGGTGATTCACACCTGTAGTCCCAGCTGCTGGAGAGCCTGAGGCAGGCAGATCAATTGAGCCCAAGAGTTTGGGATTGCAGTGAGCTGTGATGTAGCCCCCTGTACTCTAATAGGGGTGACAGAGTGAGACCCCATCTAAAAAAATAAAAATAAAATAAAGAACAACTTTATAATGAAGAAACCTAACACTACCTCAGCCTGGTGGCCAAGATCAACACCAACAGAGATAAGTCATGTTGATAGTAAGCACCCTAACACGAGTCAGTCACGAGAAAAACATCAGACCCCGCACAATATAGGGACATTTTAGAAAATGCCTGACCAGAAAGAACTCCTCAGGACACCGTCAAGGTCAACAAAAACAAGGAAAGTCTGGGAAACTCAAAGTCAAGAGGAGCCTAAGGAGACCTGATGACTAAATACAATGTGGTGTCTTGAAAAGGAGAGAGGACATTAGGTAAAAATTAAGGAAACCTCAAGAAAATGATTGTGGGTAGCACCTGTAGCTCAGTGGGTAGGGGACCGGCCACATATACCAAGGCTAGAGGGTTCTGATTCAGCCCAGGCCAGCTAAAACAACAATGACAACTGCAACTAACAACAACAACAAAAAAAATAGCCGGGCGTTGTGGTGGGTGCCTGTAGTCCCAGCTGCTTGAGAGGCTGAGGCAAGAGAATCACTTAAGCCCAAGAGTTGGAGGTTGCTGTAAGCTATGATGCCACAGCACTCTAATTGGGGAACAGCTTGAGACTCTGTCTCAAAAAACAAAAAGAAAAAGAAAATGATTCCCTCCCTTGGCCCCCTCCACATTAATGAATTTGTATGCTTTTTCTCCTTTTAATCTGCCTTTTATCAGCTAATTTTCAGCAAACCTTCAGAGAGTGAAGGAGAAGTTTTCCCTTTGCCCCTACAAAAGTATAGACTTTAGTCAATAATAATATTTGCTCATTAGTTATAATAGATGTTCCATGCTAGTAAAGATGATAACATGAGAGGAAACTAGGTGTTTCCTACCATCTTTGCAATTTTTCTGTTAACCTAAAATTTTTCTTTAAGATAGTGTATCTTAAAGTAATAAAATAAAAGTAAAAAACAATGGGCAAGAATAAAAGCAGAACATTCATAGAGAAGAAATATAAGTAGCTAATATGCATTCTAAAAAATCCCCTGTGGTCTTGATAGAAATAGAATTAAAATAACAACTGCATACTCTTTTTCACACATAAAATTAGCATAAACTAAAAGGAGCAATACTATGTCACTCTGGCTGGGAGGCTATTTCCACAATAAAGAGGACACACACACACATACACATATGCATTTCTTGCTGGTAAGAGCATAAATTACTAAAACTTTTGGAAAATAGTTTGACATCCTTTGCTAATGTACATATCTTTGAAGGATACATTCCACCATGGGGAACTTTTCAGAAATAAGAGCCCTGGTGAAAACAAAAAGAAGGACTGGGGGTTTTGTTTGTTTTACTTCATCATCAGTGAATTTAAGGTAAAAAGGATTGGTTTGGAGCTTTATTTTAAGGGGTGAAAAATGGGAAAACACCTGAATATTTCTCAAGAAGGGAATAGCTGAATTAATTCAGTTTACTAATCTTGTGAAATATTGGATGAGCTGATAAAAATGATGGGTAAGGTGGCTATGGATTGATCTGGAGGGATTCCATAACACATTAAGAGGAAACAGTAATACATTAAGAGGGAACAACCATCATGCAAAACAAATATACTCCAGTCTGTACGTGTGAGAATGGGCATGGATGGAAGGTCCAATTCAAATTTATAATACTGTTTACCTGAAAGGATTTATTAGGGGAGGGTGGGCTGAGCCCCATCACCTTTTGCCTTATGCATCTTCTTACTGTTTGCAACTTTTTAATTAAACAAAAAAAAGCCAATAGTCCAGGCACAGAGGCTCACACCTATAATCCTAACATTTTGGGAGGCCAAGTTGAGAGGATAGCTTGGGAAACATAGCAAGATCCCATCTCTACAAAAAAATTAAAAATTTAGCCAGGTGTAGTGGTGCACGCCTGTAGTCCCAGTTACTCAGGAGGCTGAGGTAGAAGGATCACTTGAGTCCAGCAGCTCGAGGCTACAGTAAGCACTAATTTCACCACTGCCCTCCAGTCTGGATGACAGAGTGAGACTCTGTCTCTAAAATAAATACATAAATAAGCCAAAAAGTTGAAATGAAAAAAAATCAGTGGCCATATGGTAGGCCGATGGCTACCTCCTATAATCCCTGGAGCCACTGTGACTGTCTTACTTTACAAGGTACAAAATATTTACTCAAATTTGCCTGTGAGATTAAGTTAAGGAATTTCAGAAGGAAAGTTTATCCTGGATTATCCACGTAAGCCCAATGTAATCACAAGGGTCCTTAGAAGTGGGAGGCAGGAGGGTCCCACCCAGAGTAGAAGATGTGAAGACAGCAAAAGTCAGGGCGACACCAGCCCAGGGACCACGAACCAAGGAATGCAGACAGCCTCTTAGGAGCAAAACGAGGCAAAGAAATGGATCCTCCCTTTTAGTCTGGAAAAGGAACACAGCCTGGCAGACACTTTGATTTTAGGACTTCTGAACTCCAGCATGGTAAGAAAATAAATTTATGCTATTTTAAGTCACTAAGTTTGTGGCCCTTTGTTACATCAACAATATAAAATGAATACAGTTCACTGAGGAACTGCTGCAAAGTTCACAAGGGTCAAGGGTTACTCAAATGTACAAGGGTCACATTTGAGATGTGATCCAGGCCAGGTACTGTGGCTTATGCCCGTAATCCCAGCATTCTGGGAGGCTGAAGTGAGAAGATAATTTGAGGCCAAAAGTCTGAGGTTGCAGTGAGGTAGGCTGATACCAGTGCAGTCTAGCTGGGGTGACAGAGTGAGACCTTGTCTCAAAGAAAGAGAGAGAGTGAAAGAAAGAAAGAAACCCCCAAGGTGTGATCAATTACATCTATTACTTCCATACTTCTACTTTAGTATTACTGAGTCTCTGAAGGGAGATTTTTATGGAGTAGAAAAAAATAGTCCGAGAATTTCAGATTTTAGTTTGGAGGAGTTGATCCTGTAGGAAATGTGAAGAAACCCTTAAAAGGTCATAAAGGTTGTCTAGGGATGGCAGAGGTCCTTACCCCAGCTATGCACAAGGAGCAGCTGAGAACATGCCCCAAAGGGATTCTCACACAGACCTGAAAGGGGACATAAGTACAGGGACGATCACTGAGGAACTGCTGCAAATAAAGGCCAGCTGAAGGCCACGTGTGCAGCCGTAACTGGGAGAACAAAAAGGAAGGAGTGAGAGATATGCTGCAGAATTCATACCTTAATAAAGATAGAAGCTTGAAACATAGTGTGGAGGAGAACAGGTAAGAAACAATGACATTTACATTACAATGACATCTACATTAAGAACACATACATCCAAACAACTCTACCTATATTTATAAGGGTTGATGCACATTTAAGAATATATAGCAAATCCATGGGGTACTGATAACAGGGGTCTGAGAGCAGAGATGAGGGATGGAGAAGTCAAAATAACATATAAAATAAAAGGCACAGGGAATGCTCTGGGGAAGGTGAAGTGTATATATTGAGAAGTCTGATCAATTTTGCACCTGGGCTCAAAAAAGGATGAAAACAGGATACAAGTTAAAGAAGACCCAGCTCAGGGCTAGGCCTCAGTCATTAAAAGATCCAGCTCAGTCATTTTTAAAAGCTCTAAATCGGATGTTGATGTGCATTCAAGGCTGAGAGCCAATGGCCCATCCCTAACAGGCAGATTTGCAAATAACCCTCTGCTGAGCTCTGGAGAGAGCAGGAAGTAGGGTGCTAAAATGGGGAATTGTTTCTTGTATCTTCTAAATAACTTTTAATATGATTGTGTTGGGGATTTTTTGAGGTATTTTTTGTTTTCTTTGTTTTTTGTTGTTTTGGTTTGGTTATTCAGATGAGGTCTCACTATGTTGCTCAGGCTGGTCTAGAACTAGTAGGCTCAAGTGACGCTCCTGCCTCAGTCTCCCAAGTAGCTGAGACTATAGGCATGAGCCACCATACTGGTAATGTCATTACATTGCTTATATATTTTTTAATGCCATTGACTTTTTGTTTCTAAGTAGTTCAGAGTTTCTAGGGAAAATTAAGAGCCAAGAGGGGACTCAATAGTCACTTGAGATTTTAAAATCAGACTGAATGGTAGCAGGTGCCAAATTCAGAGACAGACATAAAAGTTAAACTGTAATTGAAACAAGAGTTATCATTTTAATGTAGGAAGAAGTCTTAGCAGCCATTCTTAAAACGTTTATCCTTATATACTGCCTTTCACAGCTTAAATATAGGAAGTGAATTGAACTAATATTTGCTATCTAAATAAATGATATGCTACGAAAAGAAAAGGGAGCGCATTGAATGGGGAGAGGCTCTTTGGATGGGTCCTCCTAGAAACAGATGCAAGACAAGATGAAATGAAATATGCAAGAAATTAAGGGAAACATCTGTGAGAGAAGCCTAAGAAGGAGCCAGAAGAGGCTGAGAGAGCATGGCTTTAGACCCACAATGCAGATCTGATTCTGAGTGTAGGCTCCAGGGAAGGAAGGCAGGCCCTGCAGTCCAAGGAATGGCTGTCAGGGAGTCCTCAGCCCTTAATCTGTCAGAGGAGGACACACCCCCGGCAATAGGCCCGCCTCAATAGCCCTGCCAAGCTCCGTCATTGGCTGGAAATAAGCTGTAGGAGGCGTGGCCTCGATGAGAACTGGAGCGGGATTTCCTAGCTCTGCAGCTGGGGCTGTAGGTCAATGCCGCTCCCTGCAGTCGGAAGTTAGCCCTACAAGCTGGTGGCCGCAGCAGGAATCCTCAGTTCTGCCAAGTAAATGGCGAACTAAGCCTAATGTCTGCCCTGGGACCGCAGTATGACATCGGTCATCGAGTGGTGGCACTTTTTAATTGGAGAAGACAGTAACTACTGGAAGGAATTTAAAGTTTTTCTCGGGCTTGCCTGAAACGTTAGAGCGACTTCTTTTTTGTGTGAGGACAAGATTAAGGAGCATGCAAGGTGGAGGACAACGTCATAGGCATGGAAAGGTTTTCCACGCGTAATAATAACCAAGAACTAGCTCTATGCCAGGCCCGATGCTGGCCGATGCTGGGCTTTCCTCATCCTCACAGCAGCCCTAGAAGGTTAATGCCGTTATGACCTTGGTCTATGAGATAGTGATTTGTGTTTGATTCGCCCTGAATTTCACACCCCTCACCCTTTGCCTTACCAGGAGGTCTGTGTCCCTGGATTAGAAAGCAGGAGTTGTCCTCATCTAGCCTGCCTTTCTGGCTTTGTTTTTCAGAGGTATGAGTTGCTGGAGGAGAAAGGGAGAGGGGCAAAAACAAAGTACAAAAGGGTAGGGAGCCTGACCCTATTCTTTTTTTTTAAACAGAGTCTTACTTTGTTGCCCTTGGTAGAGTGCCGTGATGTCATAGCTCACAGCAACCTCAAACTCCAGGGCTTAAGTGATTCTCTTACCTCAGCCTCCCAAGTAGCTGGGACTAGAGGTGCTTGTCACAATGTCTGCTATTTTTAGATACAAGGTCTTGCTGTGGCTCAGGCTGATCTCGAACTCTTAAGCTCAGGCAATCCACCCGCCTGGGCCTCCTGGGCTGGGATTACAGGCAGGAGCCACTGTGCCTAGCCTGACTCTATTCTCAACATAGCCCAGAGGATATAGTGAGATTGCAGAGGACCCCGGGTGCTCCTCTTCACTCACACATGACAAGCCCCCCCGCATTTGGAGCCTTGTGCTGGCCTCCTGGATACTACGTGACATTAGGGAGGAGAGAAATCACTGATAACACGTGGGACTTACCTCTCACCAGCTTGGCAGGGTGAAGGCTTTGAGACTAAATTTGATTTAAAGCAAATAAAAATGTGTGATGTTTTGGCATTTATAAAGTATGAGTTGGCTCGGTGCCCATAGCACAGTGGTTACAGTGCCAGCCACATACACCAAGGGTGGCAGGTTCCAACCCGGCCCAGGCCAGATAAACAACAAACACAACTGCAACAAAAAAATAGCTAGGCGTTGTGGCGGATGCCTGTAGTCCTAACTACTCAGGAGCCTGAGGCAAGAGAATCTCTTAAGCCCAAGAGTTGGAGGTTGCTGTGAGCTGTGACAGTGAGACTCTGTCTCAAAAAAATAAAAAATAAAGTATGAGTTATAGCCATTTAAAACATGTCGTGTGTGTGTGTGGTGGGAAGTCCAACAGCAATGATTTTTCAGGGCACACTCAGTTGTGACAGGATCCTAGGGCATACAGGGATAGGCAGTGTTTTGGCTGCAGCCACTTCTGTGCATCTCTGCCCCTCCTCTGTCCATCTCTGGCTATAGTGCCACAAGTAGAGGGTTACCCTTGCCTGGGTCCTGCAAAGCCAGTGAGGCTCTTTGGATGAGGGGATCCTCTCCGTGGGGCCCCCTCACTGAGTATTTCATACTCCTCAAGTCTCAAACCTATAATGCCTGGGTTAGTTTGAATAACAAACTACATATTGCAACAATCAAACCCCAAATTATCAGTGGCTTGAAAAATAAGTGTTTATTTTTCCACTCACATAAAAGTCCAGAGCAGGTGTTCTTAATGGATGGGTAGCTTTCAGGAACCCAGGTACCTTTCAGCTTGTGTCCCCTCCCTCCTAGAGCCTTGACAAGCCACAGATTGCTTCTACTGGTAGTCTATCAGCAGTAACTAGTCACATGGTCCCACCAACATGTAGGGGAGTCTGGGCAATGTAGTACCTGGCAGGGCAGCTCTGCACCATGGAAGGGAAGATTAGGGAAGGTGAGTCTTTGCAGTATAACTAGCCATGTTTGTCACATTCTCCAAGATCCCAGTTCTAGCTAAAGACAACACTTTATTGAAAAAAAAAAAAAAAGCCATTCAGACATTTCCTTATCTTTCTACCACCAAGCCACCAGGATGTGTACTCATATAATAGGACATGGCACGGTCCTTTCCTTGCCATCTCCTTTCTGATTGAAGTCATAAAGACAGAAAACAATACTGTAGGTGCTAAGTACTCGTAAAGTCGGGGTAGGCAGCCCCCTAAGAAAGCTCCCAGTGGTCCTCATCTCCTGGCATTCACATATTTGTGTACTTTCCTCCCCTTGAGTACAGGCTGGGTCTGTGACTCACTTCTAATAAACAGAATACTGAAGACGTGATGATTGGTTGTGAAAGAGTACACTTCTGTCAGGCCCCTTTCTCCATCCCTTGTTCACTCCAAGGGAAGCCAGCTGCCATGTCATAAACTGCCCACGTGAAAAAGATCAGACGTATCCTGCCCACAGTCCCTGAAGACCCTCTGTGGCCTATCAGGAGCCACAGAGCGAGCCTGGAAGCAGCTCCTCCCCCTGTTGATCCTTGATGATCACAGCCCCCCTGGGAGAGCCTGGGCCAGAGGTACCCAACTACGCTGCTCCTGAATTGCTTTGCTGACCCACAGTGTATTTGTTTGCCAGGGTTGCCAAAAAACAAAATGCCGCAGACTTGGTGGTTTCATCATTTATATTCTCACAGTTCTGGATGTTCTAAAAGTCTACGAGGAAGGCATCAGGGGAGTTGGTTTCTCCTGAGGCCTCTTTCCTTGGCTTATGCCGCCGTCTCCTTGCTCACATGGTCTTTTCTCTGCCCCTGGTGTCTTTCTTCTGAGGACAGGGGTCATGCTGCTGGATAGAACTCTCTCATTATCACCTCACTTAACCTCATTCATCCCTTTAAAGGCCTACTTTCCAAATACAGTCACTCTCCACACTTCCTAAGGTACTGGGGATAGGGCTTCAAATACGTTGGCAGGGCACAATTAAGCCCTTAACACACTGAAACTGTTAGATAATAAATGTCGTTTTTATTTTTTACTCCCCACCTCCCACGTTGCCCAGGCTGGCCTTGAACTTCTAGGTCAAGGCATCCTCCCACCTCACCTTCCCTAGTAGTTGGGATTACGGAGTCATGCCACCTCACCTGGCTGTAAATGTTGTTTTAGGTGGTCAGACGGGAGTGGTCTAGTACACAGTAGTAGATTAATTAACACAGGCACCTAGGCCAGACTTTCTGAGCGACTATGAAGTCATCTCTGCCTATAACCACCCCCTAAAGCAATTCTGAGAAAGCTGGGGCCTCACTGCACAGTAGACGTGGCAGGTAGGGAGGATTTCTGTGGAGAGATGTCGGCGTGCTGAGCTGTGCTACTCCCACCCACCTCACCCACACACACCTTTGGTGGCTAAGGGGTCCTTCCTCAATCAGTGCAGAAGCTTCAAGAGCGAACTTTGAGCATCTGAAGTGTGTTCCCTGCAGTTTGGAGAGAAAGTGGCTGGCACACAACTCTGCCTGGGAAACTCTAAAAGGGAGAGGCTCTGCCTGGGGGTGACTCCAACAGGCGGCAGGGCTGAATGAGAGGATCTTTTGTTCAGGGAAGAGGCGTAGACCAGTGGGAGGGGGCTGGACTTGGAGGGGACTTAACAGGGACACTGAGAAATGTCTGGAACTGTGTGCCCCATAAAAAGGGTTGCTGCTGGAAGTCAAGGGGCTGGGGGCTGGGTGGGGTGTAAGCCAGAGAGGCTTAAAGTGACCAGGTGTCACAACTCCTGGGGGCTTGTCACAGTGCAGATTCTGATTCAACAGGTGTGGGTGAGTCTAAGAATCTCCATTTCTGACAAGTGACGAAGACATTGCCACTCCATGGACCACACTTGGACTTGTTTGATTGTAAGCTGGGGAGGTCCCAGGTGGGTAACACATCCCCCAGCATGGAGGTTCTGAAGCACTCACCTACAAGCCTCCCTGAGAGGAAGAACTGGAGATTCCTGCCCACACCAAGTAGGATTCAAGGAACGTTACCCACCTCCCTTCTCCAGCACAGCCACAAGCCAGGAGTTAGAGGGGTGCGGGTGAGGCGCAGAGGGAAAGACAGAAGTCAAAAGTACATTTCCCATTCCACCCTGTGTATAGGACAGGCCTAAGCTGAGGAGGAAAGAGCTTTCAAATGAGACTGAGATTTGGAATTTCCATGTCAGTCTGGACTGGAAATTTCTGTTTTTAGCCAAGAAAAACTGAAAACCTGTGACATCTACCTGAGCAGGAACAGCCCACAAAGTGGGTGAGATGGCAACTGGAGGCTTCCTGCTTGTACCCAGCTGTGCTCAGCTGGGTCCAGAGCTGGGAGCAAAGTGCAGGCAGTGAGCCTGCTGCCGTCAGCCCTTGCCAGGGGCCTCCATTCTGTCTCCTCTACCCTGCCCGCGTGCCCCCAATCTTTCTGTCCTCTCCTCTATCAGTTGCTCTCTGTTAGACCAATCCCAGCAGCAGACAAATTTGAGGATTCTTTTCTCTAATAAGCAAAAACAAAGCAAATCCTTCTTCAACCTCGTGTCTCATTCAGCCACATATCTTAATAAAACTTCTCCATGGAGGTCTTCCTTTTTTCCACTTCTTTTCCTCTCATTTTTTTTTTTCCAGAGACAGGTTCTTGCTCTGTCACATGAGCTGCCATGAGGGGTGCAATCATAACTCTCTGTAACCTTGAACTACAGGCTCAAGCAATTCTCCTGCCTCAGCCTCCCAAGTAGCAGGGGCTACAAATGCCTGCCATCATACCTAGCTAATTTTTAAAGTTTTTTGTAGAGACAGGGTCTCACAATGTTGTATAGGTTGGTCTCCAATTCCTGGCCTCAAGCAGTCCTCACACATCCTGGCTTCCCAAAGTTCTAGTAATACAGGCATGAGCCATGGCTCCCAACCAAAATGACTTAAAAAAATTTTTTTTAAACCCTGCATGTTTAAATTGGAAAATGTGTGTACAGAAGAGAATTTGGAAAGTTTCCTTGCTCCTTGGATGAGTAACTAACACTTCTGAGGCTTTCTTTTTTTCTTTTTTTAGAGACAGAGTCTCACTTTATCACCCTTGGTAGAGTGCCGTGGCATCACACAGCCCATAGCAACCTCCAACTCCTGGGCTTAGGCAATTCTCTTGCCTCAGTCTCCCAAGCAGCTGGGACTGCAGGCGCCCGCCACAATACCTGGCTATTTTGGGGGGGGGGGCAGTTCACCAGGGGCCAGGTTTGAACCCACCACCTTTAGTATATGGGGCCAACGCCCTGCTCACTGAGCCACAGGCACCACCCACTTCTGAGGCTTTCTTTCTCAACTATAGCAAAGGCTATGACCTTGCTGTGTTTTGAAAACACTAAATAGAATAACTCTGCCAATCGCCAGAGACAAAAGTAGGTCCATACTCAATAAATGTTTCCCTGGCAAGTCCTTGGATTACCTTTTTTTCCTCCAGTGCCCTCACCCTGTCCCAGCCCTTATAGGCTTCATTCTCTGAGCTGGGCCTGAACTAAGAATTGCAAAGTAAAATCAGCAATCGACAGGGCAGTAAGAACCTAGCAGACCCTCCAGTCTGCAGTGAACAGCATCAAAACACACCCTCAGATCCCGGGGGATTAGTGATTTCTAGACTTTTCTGGCTTTTTCCAAATAGTCACACCCTCTTCTTACTCCACAGATGCTGAGGGCCTCTGATGGGCCCGCTACAGCTGCCAGGCTGGTTGCTGAGAGTTTTCAGAGATGTACCAATCATCTTGCATTCTCCAGGAGTTCACCAGAGGGGAGGGCAACGCAGTCCAAACTTCTCCCTGGAACAGCTGCATGGCCTTGGCCAAGACGCCTCCCCTCCCTGAGTGCTCATTTATTCATCTATAAAATAGAGTAATAAATATCATGCAGGGCTGTTGTGAAAATGTCATGGTGCAATCTAGCCATCAGGATTCACACAACAGGAATTTTTTGTTTTGTTTTGCCTGTCAATTAGAAAAGGATCAGTCTCATAAAAAGGAATGGAGTTTACATATGTAAACATGTTGAAGATGAAAAATAATGCACAGGAACACAATGTGACCGACAGCAAAGCAGTTGGGGACTTTTTCAATTCCACTGATGAGTAAACCCCAACTCATCCCCAAAAGGTGAAAGGTTATGTCAACCTCTCGGCTTTGGAGCCGCCACTGGGAGGCATCTGTGTGCGGGGCGTGATCTAGAGTTTGGCTGCCAAGCGACTCTGTGGTCCCTGCAGAAGGGCGGGGACAGCATGGCTGATAGTCGAGGGCTAAGCTCAGGCAGGGATTGCATTTTCATTTTCATTTCATTTCTAAATTTAGTTCTTAAACCATGCGACAAATACAATAAAAGAGACTGCTGAGTGCCAAGGGAGTAAGAGAAAGCGGCATTTTGGTCTTTCCTTGTAAAATACCTTCTCAAGAACAAGCGGTGATCCACGGCAATGTTATTAGATTGCCAGAGCTTCCGAGAACACGTTATTAGAGGAATTTGTGGAGATTCCATAATAATAAACGGACACTGAACATCTTGCTTTGGAGGGTTTCTTATTTGATTTCCTGAGGGATTTCTTTGGATTCACATTTACCTGGAAATGCGTGTAAAAATGAAAAATCTACTTTGCATTAATTTCTCTCTTAAATGTTTTCTGTTTTATCTTTGCTTTTGTGGGGATAAGGAGCAGCGAGCACGCACCCTGGGAGCTGTCCTCACCGTCACTCAGAATTAAAAGGAGGGTGTCTGCCGCCCTCTAGTGGCCGGCTCTGATCTCCCTGCCAGGCGGAAACTGCGCTAGGGGGCCGACCAACAACCCACAGAACAAGCAGCTGTGGGTGTCCAAGGGCCGGAGAGGAGGCTCGCAGTGTCCACGTGGGGCAGGACAGGGAAAGAAGCAAATTACTTGCACAGGAGGCCAATTTCTTCTGCTGCCCCCGCCCACTCCCGGAAGGGAGACCAGGCAGGTTGCCAGCACTGCAGCGGCCCCCGAAGGCCCGGCGTGGGAGGGTGGCAGGGCGGGCCCGCGGAGAGGCCCATGTGGAAGACACTCTTGCCTTGCGCTTCTGTGCTGCGAAGGGAAGCGGGGCTCAGCCCTCACCTGCTGCATCTCCATGGGCAGGCCTGGACAGCTGAGTGTCCTCTGTGGCCCATGTTCCATATTCACGCAATGCCTGGCAGACAGGCTGCTGACAGGCCCTCCGTCTATGAGCGAGTCTATCAGAGCGGGAGATCAGACAGGATGTGCACATTATTCTGCCTGTCCGGGTGGGAGGCAGAATACACAGACTTTCCTCTTGGAGTATCCCCATGGACCCTGATCCTGCCACCAACTGCCCCCCATCTCCACCCTCTTCTCAGGGGAATGGCTGTGATCATCTATGACTATACTTGACATGTTTTGAACATAGGGAAGGGCACTGCTGCCTCCAAACTCTTCAAAGAACATTCTTTGCCTTCGGACAGGAAGACACTGAACAGTGAGCTCTGCAAGGCACCCAGGGAGCAGAGAGGACAGCCCAGGGCTAGGGTTTGGAGGCTCACGGTCAACGCATGGAAACCGAAACTGCCACCCTAATGGAAATGTTTCACAGCTGCACTTTGTGGCCACAGGTGTGACCACACTGAGCGCTCCTCCCAACTCTAGAGGCCTGTGGATGCCTGATCTGCAAGGTTATTGGCTAAAGCAACTGTTCTCAACCTGTGGCTTGTGACCCCTTCCTAACAATGAAAATGTATCAGGGTATTAGGAAGGTTGAGAACCACTGGGCTAGAGCAACTAAGAAATTGAATTTTAAGTTATGTTTAGTTGCAATTAATTTAAATAGCCACACGTAGTGATTAACTACAGTTTCAGTGCAGTTCTAGAGCGACAATGTGAGAAGAGAACCCTGAGCAGGAGAAGGCCAATGTCAGGATGAGACACCATCTGCAACATTTTAAGGGTTGAATTTGCAATTAACCATGCAAATTTTACAGTGGTTGGTGACAGGCGCAGACAGGGTGTGCACATTCATCTGTCCTCCAGCCCACCTTAGCACAATGTTCAGTTATGATTTATAGGGCCACATGCTTGGCTTCCCTACAAGACACAGGCTGGAGGGCGAAGGTCCTGCCCTATTCATCATCAGGTCCCCAGCACCACACACAGTGCCTGTGTGTTGTAGAATCTCAGAAGTTTTTGCATTGAAAAAAAGCAAAAAAACTATCAGCTGTGCCAGGCCTTTGGGGGGATGCACAGATATGCTCAGATCAGTCGGACACGGGTCCTGCCCCCACTGCCCTATGGCCCAGTAATAAGCACTTAACACACTAGATGAGTGAAAGCACCACATTATGGCAGACACACTAGTGTAGGCCCCGTAAGTGTTCCTGTCTTTCTCTCCTTGCTTTCTCTTATTCCCTCTAGAATCCACCCTCTAAAGATTTCCATAGGACAAAAAAAGTACTCAACGATTTAAAAGAGACCAAGATTAATTTTTTCCAGAGAACCAGTGAAGGCTTCCTGGAGGAGGGAGCTTCTGACCTAGCTTGTCTAGAACTTTGAGCAGCATGAATGAGACAGAGGTGTGCAGGTAAGGTAATGGGTACAAAGCAATGAATTTAACTTCAATTTAGTTTGAGGAAAAGTATATGAAGAGAAATAAGTAAAAATAGGTTAGGAAAGTCCCTTCATTCTGAGGCTAAAGAAGGCTCTTGAGCATGGTGTTAAAAATCTGGGTTTCATTACCAGAGAGCAGAGATCCACGGCTGGGCCTGGACTCAGATAACTATTGACTATGTGATGACTGTGTGAGGACCTTCTGAGCCTCACTTTCTTCATCTGTAAAATGGAAATAAGATTCATTTAAAACACATAAGAGCACATAGTAGATATACATTGTTCCCATTTTTTTTATTGTGGAAATGTTTTTCATATTAGTACATACAAGATTGATCTTTGTATTCATAATATGCTATTACCATCATTTAATGAACCATTCCTCCATTAATGTACATTTAAGTTGCTTGCAATCTTTAAAAAAAAAATTGTACATGCATCTATAAGTCCCTAAAGTGGCACTACTAAATCAGAGAGAATTTAGGTTTTGACAGAATTATCAAATTGCTCTCAACAAAAAGTGAATCAAGGGCCAGGTGTGGTGGCTCCTGCCTATAATACTAGTACTCTGGGAGGCTAAGGCAGGTGGATTGCTTGAGCTCAGGGGTTCAAGACCAAACTAAGTAAGAGCGAGACACCCCCATCTCTAAACACACACACACACAATAACAGGACATTGTGATGAGCACCTGTAGCCTCACCTACTCAGGAGGCTGAGGCAAAAGAATCACTTGAGCCTAAGAGTTTGAGGTTGCTGTGAGCATTCTACTGAGGGCAGCAAAGTAAGACTCTGTCTCAAAAAAACAAACAAACAAAAAAACAAAACCAAAAAGTAAACCAATTTCCCCTCTCATCAACAATATATGAAAGGGTCTGTTATCCTTATGCCTTCATTGAAAGTCTTATCAAAGTTTTGGTGTTTGCCAGTCTTAAAGGTTTTAAGTTGGTATCTAATCAAAGTTTTTAATTTGCATTTTTTTAACGAATGAGGTTGGGTATTTGTCAATGTTTAAAACCCATTTATATTTTCTTCACTGGGAACTGGCTATTTGAAACCTTTGGCCATTTCAATCTGGCTGTTCTTTTTTCTCTTACTGATTTATAGATGGTCTTTATTTATTAAGAAAATTAGCTCTTTGGGATTTGGTTGTATATGTTTATTTTTTTCCCTATGCAGATATTTTTTATCTTTGTGTAGTTAGATGAAGCTTTGCTTTCCTTCTGGATTTTGAATCATGCTTGGGAAGGCCTTACTCCAAAGTGAAATCTTTGATCTCTCTGGATTTATTTGGGGATGAAGGAGGAGGCAGGCAATTCAGCCTTACTTTTTTTCAGATGGAAGTCTCTCTAACACCATTTCTCAAGATTTCTTTTTTATTTGTTTTATTTTGTTCTATTCTGTTCTGTTTTATTCTATTCTAATTTTTAGAGACAGAGTCTTGTTCTGTTGCCCAGGCTGAAATGCAGTGGTATGATCATCGTTCACTGCAGTTTCCTGGGCTCAAGCAATCCTCTTGCCTCAGCCTCCCAGGACCCTGGGATTATTGGCATAAACCACTGTGTTCAGCCTTGGGATTCCTTTGAGCAGCAAGAGACACTTAGCAGTCTGCATAGGAGCCCTGCTTAGGGAAACAGCATATTATTGACCTAGATGCCTGGTGTGTTTGGGATGTCACTTTATTTACTCCTTACCACTGTCATATGAGCTATTGGTACCCTTGTTTTTCAAGTGAGGGAACAGAAGTTCAGAGAGATTGAATAAGTTATCTGTGATCACATAGCCAGAAGTGGCAGTGCTGGGATTTGCATGTAGATCCAACTGTCAAGTCTGAGTTTGTTCTGCTCTGTATAGTCATGATTCAGAGGGGAAATGGGGCTTTGTGCAAATACTGAAGAACAGCTTTTCAGTCTTCTCATGCAAGTCATTGCTTCCCTCCAAACCCTCCTGTACCGAGGCAGAGGAGACCCCTTTTGTTTTGCTGCTTGCTGGAGACACCTGAGCCATTAGTGATAATTACCAGCTGCTGACTGGCCAAAATATTTGTGGCCAAAAGACACTGTCTATCCCAGCAAAGCTGCCTACTAATCAGAACACAGCTATAAGCTGTTACATCAACAAGGAATCAACTTGGATTGTGTCCACTGAAATTTTGCCATTGATTTGTAACAGCAGCTAGTCGTCACCTAAATATAGTCACAGGCTGCAGGAGGATGTTTCATGACAGACCCATAAGATTATACTGCTAAGTGGTTCCTTTTCCGTGTTTGGACCTGTTGAGATACACAAATACTATTGTGTGACAACTGCCTGCAGTGTTCAGGGCAGGAACATGCTGCACAGGTTTGCAGCCTGGGAATGATAGACCGTACCATGTCACCTGGGCGTGTGGCAGGCTGTACCCCCCAGGTTTGTGTATGCACACTCTACGATGTTCACACAACAATGAGACTGCCTAACGACACCTTTCTTAGACTGTCCCTGTTGTTAAGTGAAGCATGGCTGTAATGCAGTTGCTCAGTAGGAACAGAGCATACTGACAGGACTGAGGGTGGGTCAGCTCAGATCTCCTCCTCCTGTGCAGGCCTGAGAGACAGTGGGTCCTTCTGCAACCCTGCCCTGGCAGCCCCTGACTCTCCAGCGCCTCCTCCTCCTCCCCCTCCCCTCTCCTCGCCCACAGCCCAGTCTGCACAGTTCTTTGAGAGCAGAGGCGTTCCTTCAGCAAGGATGCATCTGGATTTTCTCTTTTATTAAACTTGGATTATCAAAGTTTACATAAAAGTATAGAAACACACACAAAGAAGTTTTGAGATACACAAAAATCAAGAAATCTAAAATCTGCACTGACAAAAACAGATGGAGCCCTCCCAGCAACACCGTTGAAACTTGCACGGATGAATCAGAAAGGACGCTGTTAACTGTGTTTCTTGGAAGTGAAACAAGGGACCACAACAGCCTGTCTCAAAACTTTCATAGTGACCTGTGATTTGCGGTTGTTAAAAATCTCCACTCCTCCTTTGCATGGGCTAGAGGAAAGGAAAGGGCCCCTGGGGGAGCGGTGAGGGGCAGAGAAACCCATAAGAAGTGCTCCCAGGTACCCCCTTTTCGCCTGCATAGTCCTGGCCAGGCCTTCTTGGGGCCCTAGTGACTAATTCCCCACCAGGCCCTCCCAGCCAGACAGAGCCAGCAGAGAGCCTTTCTCCATATGATTATGACATCCTGCTTTTGTCATTGTTCTTATGTCTTATCCACAGGCTTTAGGCATGTGTCCAAAGATAGGAGCCAGGCCTTACTGCAGCTCTCTGACCCAACACATGTTAAGTTACGCTTTGAGAGCTCAGATTTAACAAAAGAAAGGTTAAGTTGCCTTATAGATAGTGGGGTGGTAGCAGGGGCAATGGGGAAAGAATGGAGAATGGACGTGTCTCAGCAAAACCCTGGCGGCTAGTGGATGACAGACCACACACACGGTGGTCCGTGTGTATTCCTCACTCCGCAAGAAGTGAACTGTGCCTCCACGGGAAGAGTAAAGAATTTGGGTGGAAGTCTGGCAGGCTATTTGCCTTCTGGTATTAATGCCTCCTGTCCTTCCAGATTTGAGAGGCTTCACAAAGGGTGACGTGACCTACTCTGCACTGCCCACTCACTGACCTTGTTGAGTAACCACCAGAAAGCTTTTAGCATTAAATTCTTTCAGTTTTAAAATTGATTACTCACTCTATAAGCACTGCCCAGATGCTGCAAGGATGGAAGTCCATTGGTACCTTCCTGGCTCTGGCTAACTTACATTTTCTCTAGAATTCTGTTTGGGTCATGTTTCCCCTGGGAAGAATTTGCTCAGATTTTGCTCACTCTCCTAGTCCAGGTCTGGTCTGCACCCCACCTTGGTGCCCTTGACTGTCTGCACATACTTTTTTTTTGTGGAGACAGAGTTCTCCCCTATGGCCTGGAGTAGAGTGCAATGGCATGTTAGCTCACTGTAACCTCGGGCTGTGGGCATCCTGCTGCCTCAGCCTCTGAAGCTGCTGGGATTACATGCGCTCTCCGCGGCACCCGCTAGGTTTTTCCATTTTTTTCCCATGAGCCGGGGTCTCACTCTTGCTCAGATAAGCCTTAAACTCCTGAGCTCAAGCAATCCTCCCGCCTCAGCCTCCCACAGCGCTGGAATTACAGGCGTGAGCCACCGTGCCCGGCTTCTGCTCGTACTTTTAACACACTCTCACCCTTTGTCCATACTGGGCCCTCCAGTAAACTTCTAATCACAGGAATTGTTCCTTACTCCATTCTACACACTGCGTCAATCCAGTGCCTGGCACAAAGCAAATGTTCAGTGCATACAATTGAATTTAACCTTCTTAGCCAAAGTGAAATATTTTTCAACAGATATTAGAAAAACAAACATCAGATTATATGAAATTGAATCTCAGGGCTTTATCACTGTAAGGATCTAACCCTCCATAAGGGGGAAACTGAGGCCCTAGAAATGAAATGGCATGCCCAGAGCAGAGCGGCATTTCAGCGGCTAGGCAGAGATATGAGCACCTTTATTGATAGAAATTCTAGTTAGTGACAATAGAAACTTTCTCTGGGCTTGGATTGTTTGTTTTTGTTTTTGTTTTTGTTTTTTTGAGACAGAGTCTCACTCTGTTGCCCGGCTAGAGTGCCGTGACATCAGCCTGGCTCACAGCAACCTTAAACTCCTAGGTTCACACCATCCTTCTGCCTCAGCCTCCTGACTAGCTGGGACTACAGCCACCACCACAACACTCAGCTAATTTTATCTATTTTTAAGAGGTCTCGCTCTTGCTCATGCTGGTCTTGAACTTCTGAGCTCAAGTGATCCACCTACCTTACCTCAGTCCCCAGAGTACTAGGATTATAGTAGCGAGCCACCCAGGCTTCTTAGGTTTTTCCACATAAAACAGCCTGATACATGAAAATCAGGAGCCATTGTGATCTTGTCCCCTAAAGTCTAAAAAATTCACTGGCTTCTGTATTTTCTGTCTTTTTCATTTCTACTATATATCTTTTTAAAACTTTGTCTTTTATTAAATTTTGATTATCAAAGTATATATAAAAGTATAGAGATTCCAGAATGTGCTGAAAAATACAAGAAAGAGAGAAAATATAAAGTTGCTTGAACTCCGTCATGAGAGATGGCCTGTCATTATTATAGTACATTGCCACAAATAAGTATACAGATCTGTGATCAAGCTATATGTTGAATTTTATGTTTTTCTTTTTTCAATTACTATTAGATTGTGAATATTTCTCTAAATGCTAAAAAATTGGATACTTTCTTTGCAGTCTCTTTGCTGTGAAGTATTTGGGGGGGGAGGGGAACAGAGCCTCAAGCTGTCACCCTGGGTAGGGTGCTGGGGCATCACAGCTCACAGCAACCTCCAACTCCTGAGCTCAAGCAATTCTCCTGCCTCCAACTCCCAAGCAGCTGGGACTACAGGCACCCACCACAACACCTGGCTATGTTTTGGTTGCAGCTGTCATTATTGTTTGGTAGGCCTGGGCTGGATTTGAACCCACCAGCTTAGGTGTATGTGGCTGGCGCCCTAGCTGCTTGAGCCACAGGTGCCAAGCCTTTGCTGTGAAGCTTTTTATTCAGCCTACTTTGTATGAGTTAATTTACAAATAAAAAGAAGAAGAAAAAGACAAATAAAAAGTTCAACATAGGCTCGGTGCCTGTGGCTCAGCGGGCTAAGGTGCCAGCCACGTACACCCGAGCTGGCAGGTTCGAATCCAGCCCGGGCCTGCCAAACAACAATGACGGCTGCAACCAAAGAATGGCCGGGCGTTGTGGTGGGCGCCTGTAGTCCCAGCTATTTGGGAGGCGGAGGCAAGAGACTCGCTTGAGCCCAGGAATTGGAGGTTGCTGTGAGCTGCAATGCCACAGCACTCTAACCAGGGTGACAGCTTGAGGCTCTGTCTCAAAAAAAAAAAAAGTTCAACATAATATTATTTGTTATAACTACATAATATAGATATACCATGAACATACCATATCTTACTTTACATCAAGGTGGTTTGCAATATTTCATTGTAATACATGAAAGATGTATCTATTTCCTTATCTCCCTGGGATGAAACAATATTTTCAAATGAAATCTTTGCATGTATTTCTGACTACTGCTTTGGGAGTAACATTATTGTTTGTGTCCTCAACTTTGAGGAAAAAATTTTTAAAAGGAGAACTATTTCAAAATTCAGGATTAACTCAAGAGAGAATCCTGTTTTTCAAGTTACCTTAAAAGTACTGATTACTTTTTAATCAGAAAGGGGAAAGATTATTTTTAGTAAATAGTAGAAGAAATAATCTAGTGAAATGCTGTTAAGCCTGCAATGTAAGAGACCTGGCTGAGGGAAAGACCCCTTTCTCTTTCTACCTGAGTGTAAAGTAGGTGTTAATTGTCATTTAAAGGCTAAAGAAGAAGTGCTGCTTTTTGAACTATTTTTTCCCATTTGTATAAGAGTTAAATCACTTGAGTTCAAAGATAAAGTAACTAGAAAGAATACTCTGGTTCATAGAACATGGACACTAGCTACTAGATTTAAATTCATAGCCATAGGAAATGCCAAGATGAAATAAAATTATTTCTCAAAAACATAAAAAAATAAAAATCATAGGACAGACTTCCATCTAAGCCCCAAAATACGAATTTTAAAAATCTGTAGCATCATAAAATGTAAACAAAGCAAAAGCTAAATTAAAATTCAGATTTGACAGATTAAAAACACAAGCAAGTAATAAAATAGCCCCCTAAATGTTTCTATTTTGAGGTTCTAAATATATTTGTGTTATGGAAATCAGACAGATACTAGATTATGGTGATTATATTTTTATTTCACATGTAAATCTATTTTTGTTATATTAGTATAACCCAAATATCAAATCTTAATTTATTATGAAATGAACAACAAAAATAACTTCAAAAAGATAATCACCTCAAAATAGCTCTCGATGTGGCATGTGTTTTCCAGTTTTCTCTTGCATCATGTTTGTTAATCACTAGAGGAAACTACTTAAAAACAGGATTAATGATGGGCAGACAAGATTGCTATGGAGGTGATTTAGAGGCTACAAAACAATTCTGAACTCACATGGGACTAAACCGCTGAGGCTCTCTGCACAACAAAGATTCATGTTTCAGAAGAGACCGCCCAGGGACAGAAACCATAACCAGGTGAGCCCTCCAAACCCAGCCTTCACAGATTTCTGAAAACAGAAACAATTGCCCACATTTATTGACTAGTTACTATGTGTCAGCAACTGTGGAAACTACTTTGCAAACACTTGATCTTAGCCAAAAGGCCAAGAACCCATTGCACTTTGCAAACATGATTTCATTTAAACCCTCCCTAACCTGCCCAGCCCCACCAGTCATTACTGTTCTGATTCTCATTTTATAGGTGGGGAACAAGAAGATGCCCACAGAGGTCTAGCTTCTTGCTCAAAAGTCACAGGGGAGGAAGAGGCTGGGAGATTCCAGGTCTGTGTGATGACAAAGCCTCAGCTTTAACCCCACCCCCATCCCCTGCCAGGTTAGGCAAGTTTTGTTTTTTTTTTTTTTTGAGACAGAGCCTCAAGCTGTCACCCTAGAGAGAGTGCTGTGGCATCAAAGCTCACAGCAACCTCCAATTTCTGGGCTCAAGCGAGTCTCTTGCCTCCGCCTCCCAAGTAGCTGGGACTAGAGGCGCCCGCCACAACGCCCAGCCATTTTTTGGTTGCAGCCGTCATTGCTGTTTGCGAGCCCTGGGGCTGGATACGAACCCGCCAGTTCAGGTGTACGTGGCTGGCACCTTAGCCGGTTGAGCCACAGCCGCCGAGCCAGGTTAAGCAAGTTTTAACACAGAGAGAAATAAGAAAACAAAGTAGAAATAAAAGTAGGAAGGATAAAAGCCTCCAAAATTGGATTTCTAAACTAAGATGCAAGAAAGATGCAGTGTTTCCACAAAAGACGAATTGGGGCTTTCAGAGGCCTCTCTGAGGATATGTGACTCACAGATGAGAACTATAAACACAGCAGTGAGGGGATCACTGGGTCAGTAAACTCAGACCCTCTCTCTCTACCCCTGGCTTCCCCCTGGGGGGCACAGCTCTGATTAGTCCCAGTACTGCAACATTGTTCCTGCTTCCAGAATTGCCTCAGACTCCAGACAGGCCCGCCTGTCCCTGGCTTGGGGCCCTGAATTCCTGGGGCATTGGTGCTCACCCAGTCAGGGCACTACATCTGCCCTGAGGGGAGGACGGAGGAAGCCCCTTTGCCACCCCAACTGTCCTCTGGGTTTTTTGATCTAGCTTTCCTAGTAATGACACTGTTTTTCTCTCCTGGACATGAAGCTGGGGTGGATGTCAGGAGCAGTACAGCCACCTGGTGACCACCAGGAAAAGGCTTCTTCAAGGATGGAGCCTTCATAGAACTGAGGGACAGGAAGACAGTCTCAGTGACAAGATGGGAGTTCCCCATCACGCAGTGTCAGCCAGCCTATTCCTGGCCTTTTCACTTTGGCAGGCTAGTGAATTTCCTTTTTGCTTCAAAAATAATTTGAGTTATCTTTCACTAGCGATCAAAAGATTCCTAACTGGTGGCTCGGCGCCTGTGGCTCAACCGGCTAAGGCGCCAGCCACATACACCTGAGTTGGCGGGTTCGAATCCAGCCAGGGCCCACCAAACAACAATGACAGTTGCAACCAAAAAATCGCCGGGCGCTGTGGCAGGCACCTGTAATCCCAGCTACTTGGGAAGCGAGGAAGGCAGGAGACTCGCTTGAGTCCAGGAATTGGAGGTTGCTGTGAGCTGTGATGTCACTGCACTCTATCCAGGGTGACAGCTTGAGACTCTGTCTCAAAAAAAAAAAAAAAAATTCCTAACTGATATAGTTCAGTTCATTAACTTTTCAATTCACCGTCTGGGTATCTCTTTCCATTATAAGGTTGATTGATGAGAGAAATAAGCTGCTTTGATGAATAAAAACATGTAAATATTTAATTTTTTTCTCTTGATAGCATAATATTGTACCACAAAAACCATGACTCAGGGCAGCGCCTGTGGTTCATCCAGTAGGGCGCCAGCCCCATATATGGAAGGTGGTGGATTCAAACCCGGCCGAACTGCAAAACAGAAAAATAGCCGAGCGTTGTGGCAGGTGCCTATAGTCCCAGCTACTCGGGAGGCTGAGGCAAGAGAATCGCCTAAGCCCAGGAGTTGGAGGTTGCTGTGAGCTGTGTGATGCCATGGCACTCTATCGAGGGCAATAAAGTGAGACTCTGTCTCTACAAAAAACAAAAAAAATCATGACTCAGATAAGCCCCAGTAGACATACAACTTCATGAGCACAAGCATGCAGGGCCCTGATTCATTATCCAAAGGCCAAATCAGCAACACACTTACAAAAAGTGGGCACAGAGATGGCAGAAATTCTATTCTTTGAGACAGTCTCACTTTATCACCCTCAGTAGAGTGCTGTGGCATTATAGTTCACAGCAACCTCCAACTCCTGGGCTTAGGCGATTCTCTTACTTCAGCCTCCTGATTACCTGGTACTACAGGTACCTGCCACATTGCCAGCTATTTTTCTGTTGCAGTTTGGCTGGGGCTGGGTTCGAACCCACCCCAGCCAAACTGGGGTAGATGGGGCCGGCACCCTACTCAGTGAGCCACAGGCACTGCCCTAGAGAAATTTTATTCTTATGCCTCCTTGCTGATGTAAGGTCTTACGCCTAATTTAAGTTTCCATCAGCCTGCTGAAATATTCCCAAAACAAGAGTCTTGTGATATCTCTGATTTTGTGGACTTTTCTACTGCATTTAACCCTGTTTGCCCTCTGGCTTCTTTACTCTTTTTTTTTTTTTTTTTTGAGACAGAGTCTCAAGCTGTCACCCTGGGTAGAGTGCAGTGGCCTCATAGCTCACAGTAACCTCCAACTCAAGTGATCCTCTTACCTCAGCTTTTCTATTTTTAGTAGAGATAGGGGCTCACTTTTGCTCAGGCTGGTCTCAAACTCCTGAGTTCAAAGCAATCCACTGGCCTCAGCTTCCCAGAGTGCTTGGATTACGGGCGTGAGCCACTGTGCCTAGCCTACTCTTTTTTTTTTTTTTTTTTTATACAGAGTCTCACTTGGTTACCCACAGTTTAATGCCATGGGGTCATAGCTCACAGCAACCTCAAACTCTTTAGGCTCAAGTGATCCTCTTGCCTCAGCTTCCTGAGTAGCTAGGACTATGGGTAGCCATCACAACGCCTGGCTATTTTAGAGATGGGGGTCTCACTCTGGCTCAGGCTGGTCTGGAACTCCTGAGCTCAAGTGATCCACCCTCCTCAGCCTCCCAGATTGTAAGGTTATAGGCATGAGCCACTGCCTGGCCTTGACGTCTTTACTCTTTTGCTTTGCATTCTATGACAATTTACTTCTTTGGTTATTCTCTTGATTTTTACTCCACATTTCCCACTTGTATCTCCCAAGGGTTGGCACACACACATACACACACACCTGGCCCCCAGGGTTTACTCCTAACTTGTTTATCAGTACTAGTGTGAGTAGTCCCTAGGACACAAGCGTAGGTGCTGTAACAAAAGACCCAGTCCCTCCCCTCCAACAAGAAGGAAATTCTTTGTCCTTCACTTGCTAGTCTAAAGGTACATAGGTAGTGCAGGGCTCATCTGTGCGCACAGGTCCCCCAGGAGCTCAGCTTCTCCCTGTCTTGCTCTTCTACAACTCCTGGGGTGCAGCTTCATTCTCAAAGCTGGTGCCAGCACCATGTCCATGCTCCCCCCTGCTGCAGGAGGGACAGAGAATAGGGAGAAAGGAAGCGGCTTCCTTTTCAAAGGACATGAACTAGAAGTTGCACATCACTTCCACTCACATCCTCTTGGCCAGAACTTGGTGGCATGACCACACCAAGGTGCAAGGGGCAGTGGGAACTGTACTCTCAAGTTGGAGTCCATGTGCCTGTTTCAAACGAGGGAGTCCAACGGCTACTATGAGGACAGAAGAAGCTTATAAACTGTCCCCTGTCCTTGCCCAGTCGGTCTAGACGTGCCCAGGAACCTCCTCCTTGCGGGCCGTGCCTGAGCCTGGTCGCGGCGCGCTCCTCGCCCTGCGTCGAGGGTCCGGCGCTGACCGGCCTGTCCAGACGCGCCACACCTCTTTCTCGTGAGAGCACCAAGGGAAGGGCCGGGAGCCGCGAGGCGGGCGGGGCGGTGCCGTGGGCGCTGCCTGCGGGGTTCGCACTGCGCCCCGAGCCCCCGCCCGCCCGCCCGCCCGCGGCCTTCCGGAGCTGTGCCGACTGCAGGCAGGTGCTGTCTGGAAACCGATCCAGGATTTAAAAATAACGCGAAGTCTGACCCAGTAAGAGTCTTGCGAAGATCTTCCAGGCGCGGAAGCTCTTCCTGGCAGCGCTGCGCGTGCTTTAAACCACGCGGGATGCAGACGCCCCAGGCCACCCTACTTGGACCCGCGCTGCCCGGGGCTTTTCCTGTCTCAGTAGACCGCCTCTCTTGGCCCAAACCAGGGAAGGCTACAGGCTTTCCCCCTCCCTGTGGGTCCCGCCCTTCCCAGGACGTGGATGGAACCAGTCACAGCCAGATGCTGCTAACAGACAAGGCGGAGACGTCAGTCCCCGCAAGCTCGCCAGGCTGAGCGCCCCCCACCCCCACCCTGTCATCCTGCTCTCCCCAGCCGCTGAGGCCCTCAGCCAGCAGCCACCACAGGGTGAGCAGAGGGCAACCGCTGGCCCGTCTGTCGCTATCTCTGCTCCCCAAGCATTCTTTCCACCCAAAGTCAGCACCAGGTGGAAAGTTCCAGCTAATGTTTGTCCCTGGGAGGCTGCCAGTGCAAGTAGAAGCATATGGAGACAGGGCTTTGACTTCCTGCCCAGGGCCAGAGCCTCATCCTGAGCAAAAGAGAAGCTTACAACCCTCGCTATTTGAAACATGCTTCCAGGCAGCAGATGACACCTGCGGCTCTGACTAAGGCCACAGCAAGCCAAGTGCCCCAGGCCATGGGACTGGGGTGGAGTGGGGACAAAGAACCACAGAAAGGAAAGGGAGAAACCCGTTTAGAAGCTGGTCATGACTACCCCAAGATTCCTTTGGGTGCCTTAATTTCAGAATTGTCCCCTCCAGTGGAATCCTAAAGGATTTCATGCATTCTTTAACACAGTCTCACCTTCTGCTACCCAGGCCTTGGTGGACTGGGTTGCGCCACACACACACACACACACACACACACACACACACACACATCACCCACACCATCTCAAGCTAGAACGAAGTGGCCAGAATGACGGTAGGGTCAGAACTTATCTACGAGAAGAACCTACAAGTGGAACTTGTGTTCCCAGTTTCCCCTTTCCCTAGTTCCTTTAGGTTCTCCTTGACCTGAGGTCCCCTTGTGTCCCATCTGGGCCAGTTCTCTCAATCACTCAACAAATAATTAATTAAGGAGCACAGACAAGTGCTTCAGTCATGAGTGTCTCTGGAACAAACTTAGTCCTTAATTCTAGAGGGATAAGAAATGTAACTTTATTTTTCTAAAATTTAAAACTATGAAATTCTATTTTGAGTCCTCATTTTGGTGGTGACCTTGTAATGACTTATTGGAAAGAAGCTCAGTTTTTAGATTCTCAGAGGTTTGTGCCCTTCATGGGCTCATGGAGAAGAGGGGCTGCAAAGCTGAAGAATAGGTTGTCTGCTGCCTAGGAGTATGTTCGGAATTGTAGAGGCTCGAAGCTTCTCTTTTTTTTTTTTTTTGAGACAGAGCCTCAAGCTGTCACCCTGGAGAGACTGCTGTGGCATCACAGCTCACAGCAACCTCCAATTCCTGGGCTCAAGTGAGTTTCCTGCCTCCACCTCCCAAGTACGTGGGACCACAGGCACCCGCCACAATGCCCAGCCATTTTTTGGTTGCAGCCGTCATTGTTGTTTGGCGGCCCGGGCTGGATGCAAACCCACCAGGTCAGGTATACGTGGCTGGCACCTTAGCCTGTTGAGCCACAGGCGCTGAGCCTCGAAGCTTCTCTTTTGCTGAAGATGAAGCTCTGGCCTGAGGCAGAAAGAGAAAGCCCAGTCTCCACATGTAACTACCTCCAATGACATCCACAAAAGGACCAGGGACACAAGCCTACAGGATCTGGGCCTTTTTAATGGGCAGCTGGCTCCTGGATGCGGGAAACACAGGCCAGCAACTGTGTTTGACAAGTCCCTTGAATTTGCCTTGTCTTCTCTCTCCCTGAACCCCTTGTTTCAGGCACTCCTCCTGTCTTGCCTTCACTGTAACAATAGGTTATGTCATGAACAACTCTTTTTCTGATCCAGAACAGCAGTCCTCTTTTGGGGGGAAGTACTTCTTCCCTACCTCTGGTTATGTTTGAAAGGAAACTACCACCGCCTTGAAGTCTTGCTATCTGGGCTACTGTTGATTGGACCAGGGATGGACACCTGACAAAAACTGAGCCAATGAGAATCCTTCCCTGGTATATTTGCTCTTGGGACAGAAGGAGTGATTGTCATTCTCTAGTACTAGAGACAGTCTGAAAGATGAGGCCCAGAACCTGTGAGCAGTCATATGTCATGTAAGGTAAATCAGCCTGAGAAACTAAAGCCAACAGACAGAAGCAGAGATGTAGAGGCCTGGTAGCCATCTAGACCCCGGAGTCACTGAAACCCGGCAATACTGCTTCTCTTCCTGTGGTCATGTGAGCTAATGCAGTCCACCTTTTGCTAATTGAGTTGGATTTTTCTAATTGCAACAAAAAGGACCTGGTAAATGCATCTCCTAATTGGTTTCTCTGCCTCTAGGCCTACTGACCTCCAACCCCTCCTCCAAATAGCTTCCTGATGGATTTTTTAAAATCACTGAAGTTCTGCCAGAACTCTTCAATGATTCCCTACCTTTGAATGAAAGAATCCAAACTCTTTACTGTGGCATTCCTGTAGACTCTGGCATCTGAACCAACACCTCCATCCTCTTCTCCTGCTTTTTCCATTTCTTGCCTTTACATAAGCCCACTCCTTACATAAGCCAAACTATGCCAGGCACGTTCACAGCTGCAGTGATTGCTTAGATTTTTCCCCCTTCTGCCTGAAAAACCATTTTCCTTTAAATGGATTCTCACTTGTTCTTCAGGATTCCTCTCAGAGGATGGTCAAGACTTCTCCAATACTCAAACCAAAAGCAGCTTTTGCCTTAGCTTCAATTTTAAAGCATTTTATTTAATCATTTGCCATTCTACAGATATTTGTCCAGCAACTCCTGTGTGCCATGCACTGTGTCAAGAGCTGATGAACTCAAAAGACACACTTCTTGCTGGCACCCATCTAAGGTGTGCACTCCAGTGGTTTTTGATATATCCACTGCTATGCAACCATCTACTACTATCAATTTTAGAGCCTTCATCAATCCAAAAGGAACCCCCTGCACCTATTGGCAATCATTCCACAGTATTCTAGCCCCCACCCCACAGTCGCCCTAGGCAATCGTCAATATACTTCTGTCCCGGCTTGGCACCTGTGGCTCAGTGGGCTAAGGTGCCAGCCACGTACACCTGAGCTGGTGGGTTCAAATCCAGCCCAGGCCCGCCAAACAACAATGATGGCTGCAACCAAAAAATGGTCAGACGTTGTGGCGGGGGCCTGTGGTCCCAGCTAATTGGGAGGCGGAGGCAAAAGACTCGCTTGAGCCCAGGAATTGGAGGTTGCTGTGAGCTGTGATGCCACAGCACTCTATCCAGGGTGACGGCTTGAGGCTCTGTCTCAAAAAAAAAAAAAAAATATATATATATATATATATATACTTCTGTCCCTTTGGATTTACCTGTACTGAACATGTCACAGTTATGGAGTCACACAACTTGTGGGCCTTTGTGTTTCTCTTAGCATAATGTTTTCAAGGCCCATTCATGTTACTGTAGTCTGATTCTTGGGATGTGTTATTGAAGAAAGGTTACTAATTGTAAAGGGGGGAGGGACAGAAAGAAAGATAACGAACAAAAGAAAGAAAAAGAAAAAATGAGGAATGCCACGAATACCCACTAGCAGGAATGGAACAAACACCATAGAATACTATACAACAATTCAAAAAGAATGCATTAGCACTACACCAGTTGAATCGCAGGGAATTCTTTAAGCAAGAAAAAAACAAGACACAGAAGAATGTGTATAACAGTGGTTCTCAACCTTCCTAATGCTGCAAAGTATTTTCATTGTTAAAAAGGGGTCGCGACCCACAGGAACTGTATTAAATGGTCGTGGCATTTGGAAGGTTGAGAACCACTATCTAGTCCAATTTTTAATATACCAGTTTTTTATTTTATTTTATTTATTTATTGTTTTGAGACAGAGCCTCAAGCAGTTGCCCGAGGTAGAGAGGCATGGCATCACTGCTCACAGCAATCTCCAACTTCTGGGCTTAAGCGATTCTCTTGCCTCAGCCTCCCAAGTAGCTGGGACCACAAGCACCCACCACAATGCCCGGCTATTTTTTGGTTGCAGCTGTCATTGTTGTTTGGCTGGCCCGGGCTGGATTCGAACCCTCCAGCTCAGGTGTATGTGGCTGGCACCTTAGCCATTTGAGCCACAGGCGCTGAGCCTATACCAGTTTATTTTTTTAAAAATTTCCTCTATAGGCTCGGCCCCTGTGGCTCAAGCTGCTAAGATGTCAGCCACGTACACCTGAGCTGGCGGGTTCGAATCCAGCCCAGCCCGCCAAACAACAATGACGGCTGCAACTAAAAAAAAAAACTAGCCGGGTGTTGTGGTGGGTGCCTGTAGTCCCAGCTACTTGGGAGGCGGAAGCAGGAGACTCGCTGGAACCCAGGAGTTGGAGGTTGCTGTGAGCTGTGATGCTACAGCACTCTATCCAGGGTGACAGCTTGAGGCTTTGTCTCAAAAAAAAAAAAAAAAAAATCCTCTATATTTCAGTCTTATGCCTGAATATGAAAAGACCTGAACTGAGTTCAAACTTGATGGAGATGAAACCCTTGAATTCTGCTCAGTCCTACCCAAGCTTCATGGAGGCTGAAAAGTATGACAGCAGTGAAGACAAAGGGTACATCTGGGAGAGGGTAGTTCCTTAGGAGTCCCCTTCCATTCATCCTGTGGAGGGTGCCAGGTGGGGGGGGCCAGGTGGAGAGGCTTCCCCACCCAATGGCCACCTGGCTTTCACCTTAGACCCTTGTAAGAATGTGGTTATGCCACACTTCAGCCAGCAATGCTGAGGAAACCCATACAGGTGCATTTATACATCTGGAGAAAATTTCACATATTCCTATGAAGGCATAGATAAATAAAATTTAAAAATTAAAAAGACAAAGAGAATAGATACGCTATTTGAGTAATTAAAAAAGAAACAAAACAAAAAATGCCAGGTGGGTGAATATAAGAACTCAATTCTTCCCTCCTCGCTTCCGTATCTCACCCCAGGGAAGAGTTTTGTATCGGAGGCCTGTAAGCTCACAAGCTGCAGATTCCCTTAATGAAACTTTCTAGAGCATATTAGCTGTTTTTGTACAAAAGTCTACCAGGAATAGTTGAAATTCAGCATTTCCAAACAAAATAAATCAACACTGAATGATGCAGTACCCATCAGTCCCCTTATTTTCCTGTTTCTTACATCCTTCCTAATCCTCCCGAAGTGGTGATTTAAATTAAATGGAATATCCTTGTCATGCTGCTGAATTTTCCAGGTTCCCACAAATTGCTTCCTAGGTTAAAGCAACAAATGAACTACAGGGAAATTGGCGAATCAGAGGCTTACCTGATAGGAAACTGAGGAGGAACTATGGGTTTTCCATCTTCTGGGGCCCCAGATCTTCTTGCTTAATTGACACAAATCTTAGAGGGAGAAAATTCAGGCTGGAATGAGTGGCCCAAAGACCACTGCTGAGTGGGTGACATCATCAAAGCATTCTTTCTTCCCAGCCGCCCTCATGGGTTGTTGACTTTCAGCCTTTTTTGCCTTATCATAATAGGTTAAATGGTGGCCTCCCAAAAGATAGAGCACTCGGAACCTGTGAATGTGACCTTCTTTGGAAAAAGGGTGAATTAAGATCTCGAAATGGGATCATCCTGGATTAGAAAGGGCCCGAAATCCAATTACAAGTCCTTATAAAGAAGAGCAGGGGAGGAAAAAGTGAGAAAAAGGTGATATGATGATAGAGACAGAGATTGGCATGATGTGTCAACCAGCCAAGGAGTGCTGTGGATCTCGAGAGAAGCCTGCAAGGGGTTCTCCCTCAGAGCCTCCAGAAGGAACCAGCCCCCTGACACCTTGACTGCAACTTCTGACCTCTAAAACAACAATAAAATGAACTTCTGTTGTTTTAAGCCACCAAGTTTGTGGCGATTTGTTATAGTAGCCCTAGAAAAGTAATATGCTCATGGTCTAAGAACAGTTACCTCATCATGAACATCACATCCTCACACTCACACCCCTATAATCAAAGCAGAAAGCAAGAGGATGGGGACAAGAATTAATTTTTTATTTGCAGATCTTTACTCCTCCAACTTCTTATTAACTAGGTTATGTGGTCACTTCTGGCTGCAAGGAAATATGGGGGAAATGAATATCCGGCAAAAAAGAGTTTGAAAATGCAGAGAAACCATTCCTAGTTACCAGCATGGTGGCTGTCATTAAATGGACATCAATCTGAGAGCCTAGTGGTCCTGTTTTGTGCAGGATATCCCTAGCTGGTGCTGTTTGTTGAGACACATTGATGATCAATTATGAGCTATCCCGGCAGGCTCATACCTACCTGCCTTGTTAACAAAGCCTGGGGAGGGAGAAGGTCAGGAGGTTGGCAGGTGGGCAGGCAACTCACCACGATGCCACACATGGCGATGAGTCACTGTAGTTTTATAAGGAAGGAGATTGCGACGGTGTGGAAGCTGGCTGAGATTGTAGCAGGTGCCCTGGGTTTTCGTTGGTGTGTGGCCAGGTTCATTTGCTCATCAGTCATTCATCCATCATTTATTTCTTCAAGAAACACAACTCAAATTGACATAATGGAAAAAAGGGGGGTGGGTGTGGTGGCACACACCTGTAATCTTGGCACTTTGGGAGGCCGAGGTGAGAAGACTGCTCAAGACCAAGAGTTCAAGCCCAGACTAAATAACATAGCCGGATTCCCATGTCTACAAAAAATAGAAAAATTAGCCAGGTGTGGTGGTGCATGCTGCTCAGGAGGCTGAGGCAGGAGGATTGCCTAGGAGTTTGAGTTTATAGTGAGTTATGACACCACTGCACTCTATCCTGGGCAACAGAGAGAGACTCCTCCCCCTGCCCCTGCAAAAAAAAAGGAAGAAAAAGGTTTGACTATTGGGCAGCACCTGAGGCTCAGTGGATAGGGCACCAGCCCCATATACCGAGGGTGGTGGGTTCGAACACAACCCAGGCCAAATTGCAACAAAAAAATAGCCAGGCATTGCGGTGGGTACTTGTAGTCCCAGCTACTCGGGTGGCTGAGGCGAGAGAATCGCCTAAGCCCAGGAGTTGGAGGTTGCTGTGAGCTGTGTGACATCACGGCACTCTACCAAGGGTGATAAAGTGAGACTCTGTCTCTACCAAAAAAAAAAAAAAAAAAAAGATTTGATTATTAGTATGCATAACCCAAAGTCCACAAGATTTCCAGGGGCCTAACGGCTCCCATGTTGACTTGGAGACCTGCTGTCCCTCTGTACCTGGCTCCAGGTCCTTCTCTCTCTGCTCTCTGTATTGATTTCACTCAGTCTCTTCCTGCTCAGAGGTAAAATGGTCCCCAGACTTTGCAGGGTTCACCATCTCCTCCTTCAGCTACCCTGGGGAAAGAGGGTACATTCCACGTGCGTTAAGTCTAACTGGACTATCTCAGGGACAAGTACCCATTCCTGTGCCATCTCTGTACTGGTGTGTGGGGGTGTGGAGTACACAGTCCATCAGGGTTTGGACTACATGGTGGCACATAGGACAGAAAGGAGAATGTGTTGGGAGTGAGAACATGGATTCTGCTGCTCAAAACACTTGCACTCAGAGTAAGTAACAAATTCCTGCTGCACCCCCATTTGTAAAATGAATGCCATTGTGGACAAGCACGAGATAGATGTATACGGGTCCAACACAAATTCATCATTACTCTCAGGGGGTGAGGAAGATAACTCCAAAGACCTTATAATGAGGAGGTGTTAGTAGTATCATCCAGATAGATAGGAATAATTATATTCCATAAAGGGACAGCTGCTGATACTATAGGAAACCACACTGGGAAATTACATTCAAGTATGATCTGAAACACTTAACAATATATAAGGCATAATGTTGGAGATTAATCAGACTCGTTTCATGTGCGATGTACACCCCAAACATCAGAAACATCAAAATGATATCCAAAGTCCTCTTTTGTCATCCACATTACATGGCTCATTTGTGAAGCATGGTATGAGGTATGAGAAGATTTTAAGCCCAGGTACAGTGGCTCATGCCTGTAATCCTAACCCTGGGATGCTAAGGTGGGTCGATTGCTTGAGCTCTGGAGTTCGAGACCAGCCCAACCAAGAGCAAAACCTATTTCTGCTAAAAACAGAAAAAAAAAATTACTAGTCGATCATCATAGTGGGCACCTATAGTTCTAGCTACTCAGGAGGCTGAGGCAAGAGGATCTCTTAAGCCCAAGGGACTGAAGTTGCGTTGAGCTATAAAGATGCCACAGTACTCTACCCAGGGTGATGGAGTGAGATTCTGTCTCAAAAAACAAAAAAAGGAAGTGGAAAACCATAAGATTTTAAAGATAATGATTTTGGTTAACATTTCTGGAAGCATATTAGCCTGTTGTTATATACTTATTAATCCTACTAGCAGAAGAGGAAGAAGAGGTGGAGAAAGGAAAAGAAGAACTATAAAGAGTAGCACGTTACCAAGCAACAGCTGTAACTAACACTGTTGTCAGTAGTTTCAGGGAGAAAGACAATTACTGAAATGATCTGATCTCCAAAATGGAAATCATCTTCTTTGACTAGTTCAGCATTATGTGAGCATCTCCAAGAATCTAAACTTTGACTTTTGCATATCACCAGGTTTTCACCAGAGTATGGCAAACATCCCTGTACTATGGTTAAGCCAGTTCCCAATATTGGCAAAGAGAGTTCTGGTTGACACTTGATTCATTTCACACTGCTAAAGGAATACCTGAGACAGAATAATTTATAAAGAAAAAAGATTTGGGGTGGCACCTGTGGCTCAGTGGGTAGGGTGCTGGTCCCATACACCGAGGGTGGTGGGTTCAAACTCAGCCTGACAGGGCGGCACCTGTGGCTCAAAGGAGTAGTGTGCTGGCTCCATATGCTGGAGGTGTTGGGCAGCACCTGTGTCTCAGCGAGCAGGGCGCCGACCCCTTATACCAAGGGCTGTGGGTTCAAACTCGGCCCCCGCCGAACTGCATCAAAAATTAGCCGGGTGCTGTGGTGGGCGCCTGTAGTCCCAGCTACTTGGGAAGCTGAGGCAAGAGAATCTGCTTAAGCCCAAGAGCTGGAGGCTGTTGTGAGCTGTGACTCCACAGCTCTCTACCGAGGGCGATAGAGTGAGACTCTGTCTCCACAAAAGAAAAAAAAAAACCATATGCTGGAGGTGGCAGGTTTAAACCCAGCCACTGCAAAAAAAAAAAAAAAAAAAAGCAGCCTGGTCAAACTGCAACAAAAAAATAGCAGGGCATTGTGGCGGGCGCCTGTAGTCCAGCTACTTGGGAGGCTGAGTCAAGAGAATCGCCTAAGCCCAGGAGTTGGAGGTTGCTGTGAACAGTGTGACCCCACGGCACTCTACCGAGGGCAATAAAATGAGAGTCTGTCTCTACAAAAAAAAAAGAAAGAAAGAAAGAAAGAAAAAAGATTTGGCTCATGATTCGGCTGGTCAGAAGATTGGGCATCTGGTGAAAGCTTCAGGCTGTTTCTATTCATGACAAGTGAAGGGGCACTGGTGGGTGCAGAGGTCACATGGTGAGAAAGAGAAAGAGAGGAGGTGCCAGGTTCTTTTTAACAACCAGCTCTAGTAGAGTGAAAACCCACCTCTACTTCAGAGAAGATACTAATCTATTCATCAGGGATCCACCCTCAGGAACCAAACACCTCCCATTAGGTCCCACCTTCACACTGGGGACCAAATTTCAACATGAGGTTTGGGAGGCTAACATCCCAACTATAGCATTCACCCTGATGTGACTTGGATTCGTTCTGCAGTTATTTCCCCAGCAAACTTCTGTCTTGCTGAAGACATCTTAAAGATGACCCTTCTATAAAGGATTGAGGAACATGGAGAACTCCAACCTGGCCTCCCAGGAATAAAATGGTGCTGAGAGGCCTATATAAGAACTCACATTCTTTGGAGGGCAGGTCCACAACTTCAAGTTCTCTGCCTCTGGCTGCCTCCCAAGACATACCATTCAGTGCTGAGCACAAATTGCTTTTACTGTAGTTATTGCTTGTTTGGAGAATGGAAAATCAAGTATATCTCAGACATACTTTCTGTCTTTAAGATTCCTTGAAAATTAGGGACATGGGCCCTGCCTAGAAATGCCCAAAGGCTTCCAGATGCCATAACACAACACTTGAGGGTTGAGGCGCCTAGGTGTTTGGAGAGCTGTGATCCTGCAAAGGACTTCTCAGTGTTCCCCATTCTGATGCTGCTGGCCTTTCCTCTGCTTTTAAGTGCATCATGATTATTACAAGGATATATAGATTAGGCATGAAAATGTCTTAGGAAACATCAAAAATCAAGTTACACGTGAACTTATTATTCTGTTTGAATGTTATTAATAACAGTTCTGTTCTAGGAACTGCTGATCATCTTATATATAAAAATCTTCACAATATCTCATTGAGGTACCTGTTCCTGTTTTACAGATATGGGGAATGAAACTCAAGAGGTCAAGGAACTCGCACAAGATTACGCAGTAAGTGACAACGCTGGAATTTGAACCCAGCAAGACTGATTTTCACCACCACCCAATACTAATGTTCACCAGCATCTGGGTCAGAGGAGTTGAGCCACATTCCTGGCAATTCTTGTGTGGTAGACATTTTCATTGGTGGCCCTTTAAGAACAAAGCCTCTGACCCTGACAACTAGATGGAGTTCTAATCCAAAACAAATGAATACCTTCCCAATGATTTTCCAAGTATTGCCCCTTCCTTGAAACTTGTACTGTCTCTTTCTACTCACCTGATTGAATATCCTTGGGTGTGGATCCTGGCCTGGAATAGTAATCAAGATAAACTACTATTTAGTGACCCTCATTGTAAAAGCCCTTGAGAGGCATATTGCTACTGACCTTTATGGTAATCTACATTATGGTAGTATATTTCCCATTTTACAAAGCCACTGTGTTAATAAAGCACAGCAAAATTAGCATTCAAACTCTGGCCTGTTGACTCCAAAGGCCATGTTCATTTCATTGCTCTTGACTTTGCTATGCCCTTTAAGCACTGTCAGTTGAACCACTGGCCACTCCCCTTGGAGGATAATCTCAACCCTTGGTTACTCCCCCAGCCCTAGTTCCACCTACCAAGGCTTCCTCTACTTTTCCTCCTTCCTCCATCCATGCTCCCGGAGTTCACATCTAATCTTGAGATTGAGTTCATCCAGGGCATGAGGTTTACTCGTATTAATTCCAAATTTTTAAAAAACTTTTGATAGACTACAACTCAGAACTTGTTTTAAAAAATTACCAAGAAAACAAAAAACTCAAGTATTTATCTTTTACATTTGGAGCTTTACATTGCTATTTTCCTAGAATAGAGATATATAGACAATTCTAGCTCTGTGCAGCCCTCAAGAAGCAACTGTTATTCAGGGTGAAAAGGACAGAGACTCAACTCAATTAGCTTAAGAGAGAACATATTAGCTCACACAGCTTGGAAATGCAGGGCACTGCTACTTTCAGGCTTGACTTAATGTAGGGGAGTGCTGGCTAATAGAAATGTAAGGCATGCCTCATGCATAATTTGAATTTTTCCATTAACATTTTAAAAAGTAAAAGGAAACAGGTAAAGTTAATTTAATAATGTATTTATTAACCTAATATGTCTGAACTATTATCATTTCAATATATAATCAACACAAATACTACTGAGCTTCTTTTACATCCCTTTTTTCCTTTTTGACCAGACTTTGCCACCGTATATTTCTCTTTAACACTTTAACACTATGTCTTTCAAACTATGTGTATATTATAAATTTACTGCACATCTCAATTCAAATGCAGCATGTTTCAAATACTTCATAGCCGCATGAGGCTAGTGGTTAGCATATTGACAGTGTAGATCCAGAAACTCAACCATGTCACCAGGTCCCATTTCTCTATAGACACGCTCCATTTGAGGAAGATGGCCACCAGTAGCCCTTATTTATACCTTACCAGTTTACTAGCTTAGTCTTAAGCGCATTTTGTTTTGTTTTTTGAGACTGAGTCTTGTTCTGTCACCTGGGCTAAAGTGCAGAGGCATCATCATAGCTCACTAGAGCCTCAAACAATCCTCTAGCCTCAATTTCCCAAGTAGCTGGGCCTAATTTGTCCATTTTTGGTACATTGCTCAGACTGATCTCCAACTCCTGACCTTAAGAAATCCACCTTGGGGGTGGCGCCTGTGGCTCAAAGGAGGGCACTGGCCCCATATGCCAGAGGCAGCAGGTTCAAACCCAGCCCCGGCCAAAAACCACACACACACACAAAAAGAGAAATCCACCTTGGCCTCCCAAAGTGCTAGGATTACAGGCACAAGCTGCCTCAACTGGCCCTACTTTACCAGTGTGGAAATCTCAATGAGCCTAGATCATTTTTCTCAATAATTAAAGAGGAAAAATTTTATAACTCTCTTGATTGACCCAGCCTGGGTCACATGCCCATTCCTGAAAGAATCACAATGGCTGGGTTTCGAAATAGGACACTCGGATTGGCTAGGCTTGAGTCTTTTGACCACTTCTATTTCTAAGGTACAGGAGCAAGGTGGCCCACTTAAAAAATCAGTTCGCCATATAAAAGCAAGAGTTTCGCTTTGTTTTGTTTTGTTTTGTTTTTAACCAGAAGAGGGCAGAAGTGCTGGCCAAACATAAACTTTATTTCTCAAATGAGGCTTGAAATGGATACCTGTCTGTTGCCTCCCATTATTACTTTCTCTTTCTTCCATCCTAATATCCTATTTGGACTGTGACAGACATTAGTACTTTTCAGCACTATTTCTGTTCTCTTCTCTGGGGCACCTGGGAGAATTGTGCTTTATCACCTTCTGTAAGTTAGGCACAGACACATGATTTACCTTGGGTAGTGAAATCTGCACAGAAGAAACGTTTCCAGGTGTAAGCTTATAGGGCTGGTACATGTATCTCCAAGCTCTGTCCTCCCCTGCCTTGATTGGGGCTGCCATACATTCAGCCCAGATCACTGAGCCAACTCGTGGAGAACAGGTGCCCTGGGAAGTCAGCTTGAATCACAGAGACTTTATGTAAAGAGGACAGAAAATTTTGTTGTTACTGAGGCATCACCTACTCAACTAATTCAGGGATTCATGTGATTTTAGGAGTTAAAGAGTCCATGATGAGACATAGCCTAAGCCAAATCAGACCACTGCATCCCCTGGCCATAAATAAGTTTCTAACAGAAGGAATCATAGGTCCTAAGTAGGACTAGTCAGAACGGCTGTCAGGAATTTTGATGAAAATGCTGGGATACAGGTATTTTCTCTTGTTTTAGATGGTGTGGTTTTCAAATGAAATGCCTGGATCTTATGCAACAATTTACTACCATATGGAAAACCAAGCTGAATGGAAATCCATCACACAGAGAAAGTAGAACTAATAGAATTTTAGAAACATTGAACTTGAGTCCTGGATCATACTGTGCCTGACCTGATCTTTCTTTGGATTACTTGAGCCTATAAATGCCCTTAAAGGTTTTTGTTTTATTTTGAGATAGAGTCTCACTCTATTGCCCAGGCTAGAGTGTCGTGGTGTCAGCCTAGTTCACAGCAACCTGAAACTCCTGGGTTCAAGCGAACCTCCTGCCTCAGCCTCCTATCTGGGGATACAAGGCACCTACCACAACACCCTGGTAATTTTTCTATTTTTTTAGTATAAACCAGGTCTTGCTCTTGCTCAGGCTGGTCTCGAACTCCTGATCTCAAGAAATCCTCCCTCCTTGGCCTCCCAGAATGCTAGGATTACAGGTGTGAGCCACCACACTAGGCCAAATGCCCTCAATGTTTATACAAATTTGGATTTTTCTCTTACCTGCAACCAAACGCATCCTGACAGATACAAACCTTGATCACAAAGCACCCAGGGAAGGAGATTTAGAAACTCTCCAACTAATGTGCTAAATGATGACAGAGAAATGTTGATGATCAAGATACTTTTCAGAGGTGACCACTAAGGATTACTGTTTATATTTACCAAAATAACCTATAAAAATATTCTTATCATTTCTTCACCTGTTACTAAGTACACACACAGCTCTAAATTTAAGGCTATTAAGGACAAAACCAGAGTCTTCCTAACATTTTTTTCTTCCAAAGAGCCTCCCTTCCTTCAAAGATAGACATCTATGGAATCGCCACTGGTTTTAGAAACCCTCATGAGATCCATTTCCCAAACAGCCTTATCTGTGCCATTCTCTGGTCTTACTTCATGTTCTTCCTAAAGCAGTTGTGTTACTGTGTTATAAGCAACCTCCAACACTTAATGACTTAAAACAGGGATTGGCAAACCTTTTCTGTTAAGGGCCAACTAGTAAATACTTAGCTGTTGACAATGAAAGAAGCCATAGACAATATGTAAACACATAAGCATGGTTGTGTCCCAGTAAAACGATGTTAACACAAGGGTTGGACCAGAATTTACCTCAAGGTGGTAGTTTGCTGACTATAAGCCTAAAAGAATATAATTTCTTTCCTTTTTTTTTTAAATCTCTTCCAATTTCTATGGATTTGGGAGTGCCTTGCTGGGTTGTTCTGGCTCAAGATCTTTCGCAAATTGCAATCAAATGTCAACCAGAGTTGCAGGATCTATTTCTGGCAGGCCGAAGGGTCTGTTTCCAAGGTGGGTCACTTAGTTAGAAAGATGGTGCTGGTTGGTGGTCAGAGAACTCTGTGTCTTTCCACTTGGGCCTCTCCACAGGGTGCTTGGGTGTCCTCAAGGCATGGCAACTAGCTTTCTCCAGAGCAGGTGGTCAAGGTGAAAGTTGTAATGTTTTTAATGACTTAGTTTCAGGACTCACAAACCATCACTTCTGCAGGATCCTATTGGTCCTGCAGGACAGTCCTGCTCATGCGAGGAAGATGAGAGGATAAGTACAGGGATCACTGGCTGCCTTCTGGGAGCTGTCTGCTACAAAAATGGTTCTGAGCTCTCCTGCATGTCTAAAGCTCGTGAGGGGCCTTACAGAAAATAGATACCAGCCCTTCTCCCATCCCCAGAGTTCTGTTTCAGTTGGTCTGGGTTGCAGTCCAGGCAACAGAATTTGCTAACAGCTCCCACATGATGCTAATATCCAACTGGACTTAAGAACCATTCTCTTTTTTTCCCCACCCCTCTCACCAGGATCACTCTCTTAAAGGCTTTGCTGGACCAGTTTGTGGGCAGCAAGGCCCAGAGTGTGTGTCATAAATAACAGAAACACAACCAGGAATTTAAGAATGATGCCTTTGGGGCTCAGCGCCTGTGGCTCAACGGGCTAAGGCGCCAGCCATGTACACCTAAGCTGGCAGGTTCGAATCCAGCCTGAGCCCGCCAAACAACAATGATGGCTACAACCAAAAAAATGGCCGGGCATTGTGGCAGACGCCTGTAGCCCTAGCTACTTGAGAGGCAGAGGCAAGAGACTCGCTTAAGCCCAGGAATTGGAGGTTGCTGTGAGCTGTGATGCCATGGCACTCTATCCAGAGTGACAGCTTGAGGCTCTGTCACACACACACAAAAAAGAATGTTGCCTTTGGGAAGAAGTGAAACATTGGCCATTCACCTTGGATGTAGCTGAAGAACAGGAAAAACAGCATGTTGTGTCCTTACTAGGGAGTCTGAATAAGAGTCCCAGTCCAACCATTGTTAGATCTCAGCCACTTGGCCCATCTGAACTTCTTATTGCAGCAAAGGGTCTTTTCCCAAGAACTCAGCTCCTGGTAATTGGGTGGCTATTCTTATAGCATGTGGCTTCCTGTGTCAAGATATACATTCCCAGGAGGCAATTATATGCCTGACTTGTGGCCTATGGGGTAGCCTACACTCTTGTATGCTTTCTTGGGAAATATGAGTCTGTTATCTCTGGAAAATCATGGGATTTGGCTGTCCTTAAATGAGGTAAGATTTGTAAAGTGCCCAGCACAGCATCTGACATGAATTAGATGCTCGGCACAGAATGGTGTATACATGCATTTCCTTCCTTCCTTCCTCTCTTCTCTCCTTTCCTCTTCACCTTACTCTTTCAATCCCAATCTACTGTCTCTGTGTACCTATCGGGTTCAGGTCGGTGTATTCTCGGTTCCTGGTGTGCTCTAGGCCAAGGAATGACCAGACACACCAAAAGCAAGGCAAGCATGACACGAAGCTTATTGAGGAAGAGAAGAACAGATTTGTAGAGCAAGAAGCAAGACATGTTTGCCATACATGGGGAGAAGACCCCTTGTTGCAACAAAAAAGCTCTGGTAATGGTCATGGGTCCTGTATTATACTGTCTGAATTGGGCCTTCCTCGTGGTTCAGAAGTTGCCATGAAACCACTTTGATGGACAGTTAATGACATGATCATTAGCCTTGTTACTCTATGTCACTTCCATATCCTATTGTGCCCAGGCTGCCTGGCCTGTGGGCTGGGAGAGGCCCTGCATACTTCTGCAGATTAGCTGGAGCTCCTCCTTTCCCATGCTATGGCAGTTGGTTGGGGTAGGATTAAGGTAGAGGAGCACCAAGACTGGCTGCTCTCTTCCTTCCTTGGGAGGGCAATTGCTCAAGACACTACCAAGGCAGAGTACCAGCCTTCATCCCTAGAAGGGCCAGAGACCCTAACTATCTACCTAACATACCTATGTGATTTTTAAACCCCTTCTCATGGGCAGGTTTGGAGGACCCAACTTTCAACAGCCTGTGGAAAAGGCTTTAATGCAATGTCAATAACGATGTATCTTTATGCTCCCATATCCTCATCCAGAGGACCAGGTGGAATATGATGGCACTATCTCCTAAGGTTTGGCCTAATGATTTAAATAGTGAACCCATCAGCTTAGCACAGTCATGCACTGCACAGTGACCGAGAGGACCGCTGACAGATGGTCATCCCACAAGCTAATTGAGGAACTAAACAATTCCTATTGCCTAGAGACATTGTAGCTATTGCAATGTGGTACTCATGCATTTTTGGTGATACTAAGGTGAACAAATCTTCTGTTCTGTCAGTCATATATAAAAGTAGAACACAATTATAATTATGTAGAGTACATAATACTTAATAAAGAACTACTGTGTTACTTGTTTGTGTATTTACTGTATTATTGGTTATTTTAGAGTATGTTCCTACTCATTTTTATTTATTTATTTATTTATTTATTTATTTATTTATTTATTTATTTACTTTTTAGACTCTGCTTTGACTTTGCAGCTTAGTCATATATTTTTTTAAAGTGAACTGTAAGGCCAGGCCCTGTGGCTCATAACAGGCCCTGTGTAAGCCTAGCACTCTGAGAGGCTGAGACTGGAGGATCCCTTGAACTCAGGAGTTCGAGACCATCCTGGGCCAGAGTGAGACCCCATCTCTATTAAAAATCAAAAATTTAGGGCGGTGCCTATGGCTCAGTGGGCAGGGCACTGGCCTCATATACCAAGGGTAGCAGGTTCAAACCTGACCCTGGCCAAACTGCAACAAAGAATAGCTGGGTGTTGTGGCAGGTGCCTGTAGTCCCAGCTACTCGGGAGGCTGAGGCAAGAGAAAATGCATTCGATAAGCCCAGGAGTTGGAGGTTGCTGTGAGCTGTGATGGCACCCTACTAAGGGCGACAAAGTGAGGGTCTGTCCCTAAAACATAAATAAATAAATAAATAAATTGATTAATTAAATTTAGTCTAGGCTTGGTGCCCATAGCTCAGTTGTTAGGGCTTTGGAGAGGGGTGCATAGATAGTTCCCACTTATTGGACACAGGCTTTCTTTTGGGGGTGATGAACATTCTGAAGTTAAATAGAAGTGATGACTATACGATATTGTGAATGTACTAGAGGTCATTAAGTTGTACATTTTTAAATGATTAAAACTCCTTTGGGCATGGTGGCTAACACCTATAATCCTAACACTCTGGGACGCCAAGGCAGGTGGATTGCTTGAGCTCAAAAGTTTGAGACCAACCTGAGCAAGAGTGAGACCTCCTTCTCTACTAAGAAAAAAAAAATAGAGGCTCAGAACCCATAGCTCAGTGGTTGGGGCATCGACTACCTATACAGGTCTAGCAGGTTCAAACCCAGCCAGGGCCTGCTAAACAACAAAGACAACTACAACAAAAAGTTAGCCGAGCATTGGGGCAGACACCTGTAGTCCCAGCTGCTTGGGAAGCTGAGGCAAGAGAACTGCTTAAGCCCAACAGTTGGAGGTTGCTGTGAGCTGTGATGCCATGGCACTCTACCAAGGGCAACATAGTGAGACTCTGTCTCAAAAAAAACCTAACCACTGCAAGAAACACACCTAGCTTCAAAAGACAAATTAAAACTCCTAGTTAAGGGTTGGAAGACAATTTTTCAGGCAAATGGAATTCAGAAGAAAAGAGGAGTTGCAATCTTATTTTCAGATACATGTGGATTTAAAGCAACTAAAGACAAAAAAGACAAAGATGGTCACTTTATATTGGTCAAGGGAAAAATATAGCAAAAAGACGGTTCAATTCTAAATATTTATACACCCCATTTAAATGCTCCCAGATTCTTGAAACAGATCTTACTCAGTCTGAGCAACATGATATACTATTATACCAAAATTAACATTCCTCTTACAGAGCTGGACAGATCCTCTAAACAGAAATTAAACAAAGACATACATACACAAGTCCATAAATGTTATACACCATATTAATAGAAGCAAAAACAAAGACAATATGATCCTCTCAATAGATGCAGAAAATGCATTTGATAAAATCCAGCATCCTTTTCTAATTAGAACACTGAAGAGTATAGGCATACATGGCCTATGCTATTTCTGAGACTGATCGAACCTATCTATGACAAATCCATAGCTAATATTTTACTGAATAGAGTAAAACTGAAAGCTTTTCCTCTTAGAACTGGAACCAGACAAGGTTGTCCTCTGTCACCATTACTATTCAACTGTAGTGCTGGAAGTTCTAGCCAATACAATTAGGCAAGACAAGGAAATAAAGGGCATCCAAATGGGAGCAGAGAAGGTCAACTCTCCCTCTTTGCTAATGATATGATCTTATACTTAGACAAAGACTCAACCACAAGACTCCTGGAAGTCATCAAAAAGACAGTAATGTCTCAGGATATAAAATCAATGTCCACAAATCAGTAGCCTTCGTATACAGCAATAACAGTCAAGATGAGAGGCTAATTAAGGACACAACTCCCTTTACCATAGCTTTAAAGAAAATGAAATACCTAGGAATGTATCTAACAAAGGAAGTGAAGGACCTCTATAAAGAAAATTATGAAATCCTGAGAAAGGAAATAGCAGAGGATATTAACAAATGGAAAAACATACCCTGCTCATGGTTGGGAAGAATCAACATTGTTAAAATGTCTATACTTCCCAAAGCAATCTACCTATTCAATGCCATCCCTATTAAGATACCAACATCTACTTTCAAGATTTGGAAAACATGATTCTGCGTTTTGTATGGAACCAGGAAAAAACCCTTATAGCTAAGGCAGTTCTTAGTGATAAAAACAAAGCTGAGGGGATCACCATACTAGATTTTAGGCTGTACTACAAAGCCATAGTGGTCAAGACAGCATGGTACTGGCACAAAAATAGAGACATAGACATTTGGAATCAAATAGAAAACCAGGAAATGAAACTAACATCTTACAATCACCTAATCTTTGGTAAATCAAACAAGAATATACCTTGGAGGAAAGACTCCCTATTCAATAAATGGTGCTGGGAGAACTGGATATCCACATGTAAAGACTGAAACTGGACCCACACCTTTCTCCACTCACAAAAATTGATTCAAGATGGATAAAGATCTTAAATTTAAGGCATGAAACAATAAAAATCCTCCAAGAAAGCATAGGAAAAACACTGGAAGATATCGGCCTGGGGAAAGATTTCATGAAGAAGACTGCTGTGGCAATTGCAACAATAAAAATAAACAAATGGGACTTAATTAAACTGAAAAGCTTCTGTACAACTAAGGAGACAACAACCAAAGCAAATAGACAACCTACCCCATGGGAAAGGTTATTTGCATATTTTGAATCAGACAAAAGCTTGATAATCCTAGTTTGTCTGATTCAAAATAGGCAAATAATTTTTGAACTCAAATGAATCCATATGAAAAAAGCCAACAATCCCATATATCAATGGGCAAGAGACATGAATAACACCTTCTCTAAAGAAGACAAATGAATAGCTAACAAACATATGAAAAAATGCTCGTCAGCCCTAATTATTAGAGAAATGCAAATCAAAACTACCCTGGGATACCATCTAACCCCAACCAAAAATGGCCCACATCACAAAATCTCAAAACTTCAGATGCTGGCATGGATGTGGAGAGAAAGGAATGCTTTTACACTGCTGGTGGGACTGCAAAATAATACAACCTTTTTGGAAGGAAGTATAAAGAACCCTGAAAGAACTCAGGCTAGACCTCCCATTTGGTCCTGCAATCCCATTACTGGACATCTACCCAAAAGGAAAAAAATCCTTTTATCATAAGGATACTTGCACTAGATTGTTTATTGCAGCTCGATTTATAATCCCCAAAATGTGGAAACAGCCTAAAAGCCCACCAACCCAGGAATGGATTAACAAGCTGTGGTATATATACACTACAGAATACTATTCAACCATTAAAAAAGATGGAGATTTTACATCCTTTGTATTAACCTGATGGAGGTGGAACACATTATTCTTAGTAAAGCATCACAAGAATGGGGAAGCATGAATCCTATGTACTCAATTTTGATATGAGGACAATTAATGACAATTAAAGGCACAGAAGGGGAGAGCAGGGAGAGAAAGAAGGAGGGAGGGAAGGGGATAGGAAGAGCAGAGAGAGGGAAAGAATGAGGGGGGTGGGGTCTTGGTGTGTGCCACACCTTTTGAGAGCAAGATATGATTGTAAGAGGGTCTTTACCTAACAAATGCAATCAGTGTAACCTGCTTTCTTGAACCCTCAATGAATCCCCAACAATAAATTAAAAAAAAATAAATAAAAACCTAACTAACTAACTAAAAAATAAATAAATAGGCTCTGTGACTGTGGCTCAACAAGCTAAGGCACCAGCCACGTGCACTTGAGCTGGCGGGTTTGAATCCAACCTGGGCCCGCCAAACAACAACAGCTGTAACCAAAAAATAGCCGGGCCTTGTGGGGGGCACCTGTAGTCCCAGCTACTTGGGAGGCAGAGGCAGGAGACTCACTTGAGCCCAAGAATTGGAGGTTGCTGTGAGCTGTGATGCCATGGCACTCTATCTAGGGTGACAGCTTGAGGCTCTGTCTAAAAATAAATAAATAAATTAATTAATTAATTAATTAATTAATTTAGTTTAGTCCAAGTTTCCAGTAAATATAAAATCTGCAATAGTATATAATTATGTCCCAGGCCTACAGTCCTAGACTTAGAAACTGGGCCACATGGTAGCAGAGGGTAAGGGAGCAGGTGAATGAACTGAATTTCACCTTTTCTATTTTTAGATGTGTTTAGATAGATACACATATACTTACCACTGTGTTACAGTTGCCTACAGTACTCGATACAGTAACATCCATATAGGTTTGTAGCCTGAGAGCAGTAGGTGATACTATATAGCCTGGGTGTGTAGTAGGCTCTACCATCCAGGTTTGTGTGAGGAAACTCTGTGATGTTGGCACAACAAAATTGCCTAATAACTAATTTCTCAGAACATAATTCCAAGGTTAAGCAGCAAATGACTGCACAATGTTCCTCAAATCTACTGATCAAAAGTAAATAAATAGAGGGTGGAGCAAGATGGCGGCCAAGTAACAGCTTCCTTGCAATTGGGCACAGTATATACCCAGAAGACCAAAAATCACACTACAACAAAGAGATCTGTACCAGAATGTTTATTGCAGCCCCATTCATAATTGCTAAGTCATGGAAGAAGCCCAAGTGCCATTCGACCCACGAATGGATTAATAAACTGTGGTACATGTACACCATGGAATATTATGCAGCCTTAAAGAAAGATGGAGACTTTACCTCTTTCGTGTTTACATGGATGGAGCTGGAACATATTCTTCTTAGCAAAACATCTCAAGAATGGAAGAAAAAATATCCAATGTACTCAGCCCTACCATGAAGCTAATTTAAAGGTTTCATATGAAGGCTATAACCCAACTATAGCACAAGAATATGGGAAGGGAGGGGAGGGGGTAGGTTGAGGTGGAGGGAGGGTAATTAGTGGGGCCACACCTATGGTGCGTGTTAGAGGAGTACAGGCGGAACTTACTAAATGCAGAATACAAATGTCTTGATACAATAACTAAGAAAATTCCATGAGGACTATGTTGAGCAGTTTGATGAAAACATTTCAGATTGTATATGAAACCAGCACATTGTGCCCCTTGATTGCACTAGTGTATGCAGCTATGATTTAATTAAAAAAAAAAAAAAAAGAGGCGTAGGGAGGTAATGAGAAAACACACCCAATTGACACCTGACTCCATAGAGGGTCAGATTATTTTAAAAGACAAATTTATCACTCAAGTGGCTCCAGACATTCAAAGAAAACTCCAGAAATTGGCTCTAGGCCCAGACCATAACCTGGAGAA